>JAPFBL010000548.1:0-178384 GCA_026182355.1 Hermatobates lingyangjiaoensis | reverse complement strand
TTATACACTTAACAAACTTCACATTAATCCTAGGCTATTGTTCATCAACCTCTCATAAAAATTCTTTATGAGTGCACTTTCTACGATATTTCTTCTTCTTTCTGAAGACACGTATATTAATTCATTTGCTTTATTCCAATTAATCACATGATTACTGTCTGTTATGTGAATGAACAAGGCACTCTTTTCGTCCTCTCTTCTGATGGAGTATTTGTGCTGTTTTATCCTTGTAAGAAGACCTTTGCTCATATATATATATATATATATATATATATATAATATATATATATATCAATTAAAATAAGCAGTGACACATAAACAGAAACACAACAAAGACTCACTTTTCAATATTTCGACCGTAATGGCGGTCGTCCTCAGGAGAAGAAGTGAATTGACGGAGGGACGACAGTCAACTCACTATATATATATAATATATATATATATATATCAATGATCAAACCACAATAAGAAAATGGGAAAGCAAGACTAAGATCTTTCAACCGTAACAAGCGGTCTTTGTCAGAGTCAAAAACCCAACTGAGTTGGGACGCTAAGTTCAGTTGGGTTTTTGACTCTGACGAAGACCGCTTGTTACGGTTGAAAGATCTTAGTCTTGTTTTCCCATTTTCTTATTGTGGTTTGATCATTGATTGTTATTATCACGTGTTTATGTGAAATCTTTTTATATACATATATATTTTTTATATAATTTTATAATATAATTATATATTATATATTATATAATTTTTATATAATTTAATCAATAATGACATTTTATAGTAAATCAAAATTTTTCTAACAGCTAATCGGTAATTACAGCATATACTTTCTTTAAAGAATAAAGATTGTTATTTCAAGTGAAATAAGAAATAGATATTTGTGGAAAGTTGGAGAAATTCTTAGGTGATTGCATTATAATTTATATTGGAAATGCCTGCTGGAGCCTGCTTTATCAACGTGAAATTTCCTTCTAATCGATAAGTCCTACTCACAATGTGTTATCACACACCGAATATTTATCGTATTTCCATTGTTTATAGGTGCCTTATAATTCTACTTTACACACACACACACACACACACACACACACAACACATATATATTTATTATATATATATATAAGAACAAGAAATAATCAAGAAAGACTCACTTTAATATTTGGACATCCGTAGTCATCAGGATAAGATATTAATTTTCTTGAGTGTCACTTTCCTTCCGTTTGCTACAGTGTAGCTCAACAGTCACTTGTGCACCTTGCACAAGAGAGAAAGAAATACGAAAAAGAAATGACATTTATATTATTACATTAAACTATAAAATTAAAAATAGGAAAAAATGAAAAAATAAACAAAAAAATGACATAAAATCAAAAACAACTCGTAATAGTTCTTGATTGAAGGTTTTCAAATATAGGCTTTATCCTAAGTTGTCAAGGTGACTTTGGCAGTGCTAATAGAATTGTGGTTGAGTTTTTAGACATAGGATATGTAAACTAATCTAGAAAACATAGTTTAACATAGTGAATCTATGTTAGTTTAACATAGTGATGTTAAACTTCTATAACCACCTCTAACCTGTTTTGATTTTATATGTGTTCCTAAGCCTTTCGGCCATATAACCTGTTTGATTCATATTCATGCACCCTGACCTTTCGGCCAATAACATGACATGAAGCAACCCAGATCGATGGTTTTTACGTGGTGCCCAAACCCCCTTCAAACCAAATGGTAATATAACCTTCGGCCATATAACCACCAAAAAATCAAATCAGGCCGACTAGTTTAACGTGCTGCCCTTTAGCCACTTTAGATTACTCCAAAGTGCCCCGAGGTGATAACCACCTCTAACCACCTCACCTGATTTCTCTTTGGAAGAATACTAGTCATTCCATATTTTAATATTAGAGTCAACCCAATCTTGAAAAGAACAAAAGGATCGTATAACTTCATCAGCTCTGCTGTAGCTTTCATAATATCCTATCAATCAATCGATGGTTGATGGATCATCAATCAGTATCCATTTTGTCTCTCTCTCTCTCTCTCTCTCTCTCTCTCTCTCTCTCTCTCTCTCTCTCTCTCTCTCTCTCTCTCTCTTCTCTTTCCTTTTCAATTCAAACTGCCAACATTCTATTTATTTTAATCCTATATTTTGTATTATATACATCATTGAGTTGCTCTCAGTTTGTTATTAATGATTGATATACTTTAGAACTCATATAAACCACTGGACGCGTCTTCTTTTATAATACAGAAAAGGGTTTGTTTGTTTGTTTCCTTGATAAGGGTTTGGCGCCCCTTCTATGTTCGATCAAGGTATCGTTAACGTAGTCTCTTTAAAGAATCGTTTAAACACAAGTCTCACTTGCTTCTTCATGAATGAAAACTTCTTGAATCCCAACAAAAAAAAATTAAAAGGAAGAAACAAATAATTTAGATATTAAATCAAACTTTGTCTTGTATTTTATTTAATTTGTTCTTATTTTTTTTTCTTAATAATATTAAAACATATTTTTCGATATTTTAAATCTGCAATAATGAAATTAATGGTCATAATTTTTCATCAAACTTGGTTTGAGAAACTAGCTCTATTGTTTTCTTATTCAATAGAATTTCATGGATGATGACTAGCATAATTTAAAGGTCTTAGAGTCATCTTACGTTCAATGAATAGACTGTTCATAGTCTATGAACTTCGTTCAGCTTACTTGTCATACAACTGAAATAGAATACAAACCCTAATATAGAACGTATTAGACTTCGTACAGGTATGCGTAATGACATCATACTGGTGAATAGTACCTCGTTATATTTTGATATGCCTACCGTCTTTTTCCGAAAATAAGTCGAGCATGATTTTCGGGACGTTTTGGACCTATAAACCCTCCTCTGAAGATAGGCCCTAGTTAAGATACAATGGAAAATATAATTCGTTAAAAAATTGCTGTTGAATGTAGTAGGTGTCTCTAGGTGTCGTAATATTTCAGAGAATTCTTTGGAACAAAATATTCCAAGAAATTCCTTGTTTACCTCTAAAGTTCGTTTCAAGGAGGCTACTTAGACAAGAAGTATTAATTTAACCTCAGCTATATTGCAACGCATGAGAGATTCAGATCAATGATTCTACAAGAAATAGATTTGGAGGAAAATCAGAAGGGAATTCAAAATTTTGATAATTTATGACGATGTTCCAGAAGATGACATGACTGTAATCCAATAAATTTAAATTTCTGTATAAAAATAAACATTAAACAAAAATATATAAATATACTTAATGTACTTGAAACCTTCCCCCCGAGAATAAACTCTAGTACGGATTTTTAACCTATGAATAAAGTAAGACTGTGTCTTATTTTCGGTAAAAGACGGTAGGTACAGGCATATACCTTGTAAACTAGTCTCCTGCTACGCTGCCTCCGGGTAAAAAATGACAATTATAACTAAATTCACAATTTTATTAATATACTGCTATACGCGTTTTGCCATTTTCGGATTCTAATGTAAGTAAACTAAATTTTCGATAAACTATTTAAAAATTAACATTATAACTAAATTCAGTTTTATTGATATACTGCTATACGCGTTTTGCCATTTTCGGATTCTAATGTAATTAAACTAAATTTTAGGTAAACTGAAATTCACTAAAATTGAAATAAGACCTGTTATACTTTGAAATATTATTTATATTATAAGTAAAGTCTATTAACTCACTGTTACAGGCATGGATTTTTAAAAGGATGGTTTTTAACTATTTTTGTAATTCTCGTAATCTGATGGCATTATTGGAATTAGATGCCGGATGTCAGTAAACAATTTAAACATTGTTTACCTTAAAGACTTTAAGCTTGAGAGTAAGAAACTATTAACATTCAGTGTATTAATATCACAAACGGCATAAAGTTCAAACAAATGAAACGTTTCAAACATTAACAACAACAAATAATTTAAAACTTGCTTGGTCAGTATAAATGTAAATAACTGATGTATAAACGTCACAAACCAAACAAATGGCAAATGCTAATTTTATCTTTTTATATTTTGTTTGAAATTTTGAGACCTTAGAGATGTCATGACTTGTATAAAGTAGAATTCTATCATTTATTTTGTTTTGTCAGATATTTAGTTCATTTTTAAATAATACAATATGAACATTTTCTTCTCTGTCTGTTATATCTTTTATAATTTATAACTCTTATACGTTTAAATTTAGAGTTCTAAATTATATAATCTAAACAGGACATCCAAAGAGATCTAGTCAAGATATAACTTAGCATCGCTTTGGTTTATTTGTTACTACACATTTGGGTAGGGGGAGGTGAGGAGTACTGCTCTGTTATAAATTGGTCAAAGTATACAAAAAGTATACTTCTATATTACAATTCGTACAAACTAAATTGTTTAAATATCTTTATATCAAAGCTTAACCTGAAAAATATACAAACAAAATAAACTATTCACTCAAATGCGAAAGAAAACACAGACAAACAGATAGTAGAACATTCGATTTTAATAAATTTTGTATAACTCAATTTTTCTAGAAAACTAAACTCTTTATATTTATTAAAATAAAATAACAATTCATCAGGCATTCCCCATGCTAAGTTATCGCTATTGACATGTGCACTTTAGTTGTAATTTTGTTAAATGTGTGAAAACCATGAGGTAAGAAAAAAAATCATGATCAATATGATTGAGAAAACTGTTAATTAAATAAAGTTTTATTCCAGGGGAGAAAATTAAAATATTGATCGCTTTATCTGACTACTTTTTCATAGTTATTTGCAATTTTTGTGATATTTCTCTAAAGGCAGATTTCCGTTAAACTTCCTAATGTTCATAGAGATAATGACTCTGTCGGGATTTGAGGGACAAAGTTGATTTCTGTCTGAAGGCTCCAGCCTAAATCCACCCAAGTTTGAATATTAACTTCCTCTAGTCACTCACTTTCATTGATAGATATTTCCGGTTTCTAAACTACAGTATTCATTTGCCATTTATAATAAAACATCTGCCAGTAATTTTCCCTTGAAAATGACAATGAGGTATATTTATTTATGACTCTTTCTCTGTCATTGTTAAGAGAACTTAAAAATACTTAAACACGTCTCTGTTGATTTAATAATTAACTTTAAAACATTGAACATACTTATATTTATAAATGTATGCAGAAGAATCACAATAACACGTGATACAATCAATGAAATATAAAACGACAAGGAGAAATATATGTGTTACTGCCTGTTTATACATCTCATGGCAACCAGTATAAACTATGTATAAATATAATATCAAATAAATGAAACATCAATTCAAGGTATATACACAATGAAGCATATTTAAAACTAACGAAAACTCTTAATGGAAATATTCCATTTTATTTTACCCAACATAATAATTTTAAACATTATTGAAAGGATTATTACCTTACAACAATCGTATTTAATTCTAACATAGTGCAATTAGTTATTATGTGGTATTTACTCATTGTAGGGTAAAAAGTTAATGAAATGGTCTCCACATATAGAAATTTAATGGTATAAACAACGCGTTTCGAACACCTAGTGTTCTTCCTCAGGCATTAACTAAGGGTGAATGTCGGTACAACTAACCGAGGAAGAACACTACGTGTTCAAAACGTGTTGTTTATACCATTAAATATTTATATGTGGAGACCATTTCATTAGCTTTTTACCCTAGAATCGTATTTAAGCTGATTTGTGTTCAAGTTTATATTCCTAAAACTATTCATTTTAAACTTCGGATGTAATAGTTTATTATATATACTTTCGGACTTTCATATATATGTTTATTGCTTAAGTTCCAAATGCAATTGTTAAATCAAAACGTTAGCTTTGAAAGTTTCATTTAAAGCTGGAAAACTGACCAATTCCTGATAAATAAAATTTGCTTTATCTATATATATATTATATTTATAACAAGAATTAAAAGCAACTACGTGAAATAAAAAAACCCTCATTTAAACAAGAATAACATTTACATAAATGTGACTAAGATCTTTCGTACAAAATAACTGGTTAGGTTTATTCTATAAGAGAAATAAATTTTACATATAGAGTCAATTAATTTTACCTGATTTATGTCGAGAGAATTTACTTTTCATTCTTCTTTCTTTTTAATGTCGTTGTTTGTAAAGTCATATTGAATGATCAGGTCATTTGAATGATCCAGCATAAACTGAAATTAAAAAGTATCCAAGTTTCACATGTGTGCAAACATTCTAACAAGATAGCAGAGTTTTATAGCAGAATCAATAAGGTTTAAAATAACATAAAATAAATCTAATTAAAGCTTTATCATTCTTATTAAATGTTTAATAATTATTTAAAAACTAATTAATTATTTTTATGAAAATAATTCCAGAGAAACAACACACATATAATTCGCTTTTCTTCGTAGCGATTTTCATTTTTTTTTTATGATAAGACAGTCCAAATGTAGTAGTGAGTTTTTGTGAAATCTTTTATGTCTGTTGTTTCTGTGGGTTTAGTTTATCCAGTTTATGGAATCGTTTTAATTAATTGCTAATTATGAAAATAATATTATTTAACATTAAACTACTTCGGCCATCTTTAAAAATACAAGAATAAGTTATGAAGGAATTTGTACTTACTATTTGAAGTATTGTTTAAGGAATTAACTGGTTACAAAATGAACAGGTTTAAAAGGCCGCGGAGGATTAAACTAGGAGTGTATTGCCGCCTTTTTAGAATGACTATGCTTTACAGATGCACCAATCAAACTCCATCTAAACTATCTCATTTTAAAATAGTCCCCTCCTATCAGTTTTTCTTATATAAACATTAATTTAATATACAAATAAATGCATTAAACTATTTCTAAAAAAAAAATAAAAGATATATAATCAAAATATGCTTTAAATTAATTATTCGAAATATTATAAATTAATAACAGTAAAGTCTAAACGGTGCTACTATAGTAGAGCAGAGTTACTACACTATACTATAGTAACTATAGTATGCTACCGATTGGTTATCAGTTGAAACACAATGAATTAAGTAAAAATATTGCACATAACTATTCATCTGATTATATATTTTTGAAGGTACAATTTTACAACATTTATTGTTATTAATTATCATAAACTACTAATTAATAACCAGTTACTAAATATTATCTAAACTTAAAGAAACACTTCCAATAATTTTTTTTATTACAGTTTTATTTCACACAAAGGACAAAGGAAATCAACTTTCACTAAAACTCACCATAATAATATAATGATTTACTTTCTTCACTATTTGCCAATATTCATATGATATATTTTTTTCTTATTTTGCATTTATTTTATAAAAGCAATAAAAAAAAACAATACCATTAAAAAAAATATCCAAGCTTCTAGCTATAAAAGTTTTAAATTATACTGAAAAGCTGACTTTGAATTTGAGTATGCAAAATGGCTAATTATTAATATATTTTTTCTCAATATACATTAAAAGCAACCTTATAACAGAATACGGCTCCCAGGAAAAAGATAACACTCGTTCAGGGTAAATTGGTCTTTTATGATCTCTGGCGAAGGGAAAGGAAAGTGGTTTTTTAAAAAACATAAAACACTAGCCTGCCATGAAATTCTCAGTATAGTAATTTTAGAAAAGAACAAAATATAAAGCATAATTCAACATTGAAAACATTCTTTGAAAAAGAAATGAAATTATCCTATATCTTGAATTAAAAATTATCTTAAACGACATTATTTCTTACATATTTCTGACATTTTTCAGACAAAATAGTCAAGTTTTAAATGGGAAACTTTGTCTTAAATATTCAATGTAGAAGGAGGTCAGATAAACTATGTATGGGAACAAAAGCCATGTCTCCTGTAAGAGATTATTTCGTAACACGAAATCTACATAGTTCTCTTTTCAATGATGTTATTATTGCTGTAGTTATAGTAATGATATTATATGCATTAGTGGTGTGATATACGAAAATAAGCAAATATATTGATAAGTGGATCAATCACTATCTGTGCTACCTCCAGAAATGAAAGACTAATTAACCTCTCCCATTTAGACATTTATATTATACATGCATATTGTTAGTGCCACAGAGATTAGTAAATAAGATATTATTATCAACCGTCATACCTCGTCTATCGCTGGTGGAGTCGCCCGACCGGTTTCGCAATGGCTGCATCATCAATGGGATATTAAACCTTCTTCCAGAATCACGGATATAAATACCTATTTTAACATAATGGTAGCAATACATGCCTAAATTTCCTACCTAACAGTTTTATTTTCTTTTACAAATTAAGTCGTCTCTGTCCTGTCCGTCCTCTCGTATTTTCATGTGTTAAAATAGGTTCAAACAAGTTATAGGTTATAAAAGGTATTTATATCCATAATTCTGGAAGATAGGTTTAGTCCCATTGATGAAGCAGCCATTGAGAAACCGGTCGGGCGACTCCACCAACGATAGACGAGGTCTATCGACCTCGCGATATAAATAATATCTTATTTATATTATGCCTAATGGGTCATAATATATTATATACCCAAGAAGTTTTATATTAAGTTTACTTATAGTAACTATGAGTGTAAGTCACTCCAGATTTTTATATTGTATTGTATCTCCATAGAATTGAACTGTATAAAATAACAGTTCATGTTATGAATATTAACTAAATGACTAATTAAATGAAATAATACAATAATAAATAAATAATTGGAACACTACTTCTCACGTCAAACTTGAATAGGTTCTTTCGAAGTAAAATATGGTAAAACAACCTAGAAAGATCTGTTATTGACATTCAAAAACTCGGAATATAATATAAAATTTGTATATTTCAGTCAACAATTGATTTTGTTCTGAGGCTAGATAATGAAATGCATTTGTTTTGTCATATAATAATGATCAAACTATAAGTCATTTATGTTTTTATTTCCTTTTCAATTTTGAAATATTTAAAAAGGTGGTTGAAATAACGAGATTATTTATGGTTCTTATTTACTTAAGAACGAAAAATTATTTAGAGGTAGCATAAAATTTTATTTTGCATTGTTCATCTTTATTTCATTTGATTTGAAGAGTTCACATAACATGGACACAAATCCACGTAAATTTAATTAATTTTCGGTATATTAAAAGTAAATTTTAATTAATGATGAACTGTTTGATGGGTATATTTATTAGTAGTTAAATTGAGACGAGGATAACGAAGGGGTGAGAATGACGTGAGGGCCTGAGCCCCAGGGAGCTCCCTACCTCAGACGCTCTGTCCTAATACGCCTAATCTAATTCGCAGAGGTCAACAGCTACACTATTTGTCAACCCACTTAACCAAACTAACATTTAAATGAACTCAGTAATTATAATAAAATACCTGAAGTAGGAGTTAAGTCCAGCAGAAGTAACACATTTATCTTTTTTTTTTTATATTAAATCAGTGTTTCCCAAATTTTTTCGTGTGACCGCCCCCTTAAGTCCATAAACCTATAACTCAACACCCTTGAATAATAATCAGATTCCTAGACTAAATAACCAAATGAGTAACATTTTAATAATTAAATTAAAGTAATTACTAATCGAATATTTATTTAGAATCCAATAGATGTATTGTTTCATAGCATATTTATGCAAAAGAATTAATACACAATAAAAGAAACTTAGGAGAGAATATACTTTTAACATAAAAATGAATTATTAAAACAAAATAATTTTAAGAAACTGTTTCCCACAACTTTATATGTCGTGTTTTCACTTAAATTTAGAAATTATATTGCAAGAACATTGTCAATTTATGGAAATAGAATTCCCGCTCCTTTTTGCATTACCGCCCCCCGATATCAAAGTACCGCCCCCAGGGGGGCGGTACGGCCCACTTTGAGAAACACTGTTTTAAATAGAATTAGATGTAAAAAAAAAACTTTACACTTGACAGAACGACAAATGTAAAAATTGAATAACCCAAGATAATGCAATAAAAACCTACAATTCTTATAATATTATTAATAAGTATATAAAAAATGCATTATCAAATATTTAATAGATCAAATATTATAAACATTAGTAACGGTCTCTTCAAACGTGATACTTTCGTTACAAGGTCAATAGCCTCTTCTACGAGGGTTGACAGCTAGCGGATAGTTTTTTATTCTTTCTTACTGTACTCCTTTGTTTCCCCAAACATCCCGTTCTGGACATTTGTCCTTTCCTGTCACCCTTTTAAAATACCACTCTTCTCAACCCCTCACCAGATGTTTTCTGTATCTAGTGTTTCAGTTGGGTTTTTGACTCTGATGAAGACCGCTTATTACGGTTGAAAGATCTTAGTCTTGTTTTCCCATTTCATGTTGTGGTTTGATCATTGATTCTTATTTCATGTGTTTATATGAAATCTTTATATACATACATATATACATACACAAACTCATGCACATAACCAAAAGTGCCAACATATACCTACACACAAACATATAACACACACTCAAATCAGAACACTCGTGTCATATTTTCTAAGAAAGAAAAAACAAAGGAACAATTTTATAATTACAATATTCTGGTTGAGTATATTTGATTTCAAGACAGCGATTGTTACCTTAATTGTGAAAGTTCAGATAGAGTGGATTAATAAATTAAAACACGAATAGTAACAATACGCTATTATGTATTGCAGGTATGAATTATTTCTAATATTGATTATTTGTTGCAGTACCTTAGATGATAGGGGCTTTCTTATAGGTAATCCCATATAACAATGCCTTTCTTAATAGACTCTCCTTTTCAATCTCGCCAAGCATTCACTTTAAAAGCATCGTTCTATTTCTCTTTTTCAAAACCTCACGCCAATTATACACAAGACAATGCACAAACTCTGCTTAGTATTTAAGTTGAGCCCCAGCAGTAGATTGAAATAGAATCAAGTACTTATTCAGCAGCTGAATGGATTTTTAGCTTGGATAAAAGAACTTTACTTCAGGATTTAGGCCAAATAAATTCCATTTTAAATGAACAAACAAACTCAAAGAAGCCTTATCTGTGATCACATAAAGTTAATGAAAGAAAAATAAAGATTATTCGAAAAAAAAATACAAAAAAAAGATATTTTAAAAATTAAATTATTCAATCTATAAAAAAGGAATGACGATATATAATATAATTGAAATTAATGGAACTTCATTAAAACATACCTGCATTCAATTGAAGTTGTAACATCAAACTAAGTTAAAAACTTAATTGATCTTTAAATGTTTCTTTATGACGTCCAAACACTCGTAATCACGACATTGTAAAACAGATAACGCATATTATACGTTTCTTCTGTATTATAATTTAACATGTTTTCTCTGTTGAGTAATTAGTTTTTGTTTATATACCTTGTTCTCACTTAACGACTTACATGTTTCACGACTGCTCGGACTTATAACGAGCCGGAAAAATATAAAATAAAATACAAAATATAAGTTTGTTTTTTTTACATAATTTTTGCTCGTTGAGCAAAAATATTCGTGAGTCATACTTGCGGGAATTATGTTGCAAGCTGTATGAGTAAGTTAAGTATACAGTATCATTGTTTACCGAAGTTATCAAGTTGGAGTTTCTTGTTCTCATTATATTTCCTTGTTTTGAACAAAAGTAATGATTATACAAATTAAAACAGTTAGTGAGTTGTTGTATCCTTCAAAATGTTTGTACTGTTGTTATAACTTATTTAATATATAATACGTTGTATTAGAACGTATGTATAATAAATATGTACATAAATAAATACTGTACAATAGTACTAAACATGTGTAAGGTGCAGAGGTGACATTAAAGCAATATCTAAGACTGCTTGATACAAAAGAATTATACTATCACAGTGCCATCCATGGCCTTGAAATATAGTGTTGATAAGGGATAATCCCGCATAGGGACCAATGCGTTTAACGACCTGATGATTGGAAGAGAACCCCGTCGATAAGTGACTGTATGTACAATATTATGTACAATTGTACATACGTATAATAAATAGATATGTATAATATTGTGCGTATGTACAACAAATACTGTACAATAGTACCAAACATGTGTAAGGTGCAGAGGTGACATTAAAGCAATATCTAAGACTGCTTGATACAAAAGAACTATACTATGACAGTGCCATCCATGGCCTTGAAATATAGTGTTGATAAGGGATAATCCCGCATAGGGACCAATGCGTTTAACGACCTGATGATTGGAAGAGAACCCCGTCGATAAGTGACTGTATGTACAATATTATGTACAATTGTACATACGTATAATAAATAGATATGTATAATATTGTGCGTATGTACAACAAATACTGTACAATAGTACCAAACATGTGTAAGGTGCAGAGGTGACATTAAAGCAATATCTAAGACTGCTTGATACAAAAGAACTATACTATTACAGTACCATGGCCTTGAAATATTGTGTTGATAAGGGATAATCCCGCGTAGGGACCAATGCGTTTAACGACGTGATGATTGGAAGGGAACCCCATCCATAAGTGACTGTATGTACAATATTATGTACAATTGTACATATGTATAATAAATAGATATGTATAATATTGTGCGTATGTACAACAAATACTGTACAATAGTACCAAACATGTGTAAGGTGCAGAGGTGACCTTAAAGCTGTACCTAAAACTGCTTGATACAAAAGAACTATACTATCACAGTACCATGGCCTTCAAATAAGGTACTATAGTGTTCATAAGGAATCATTTCGCTTAGCGACGAATTCGTTTAACGACCTGGTCATTGGAAGGGAACCCAGTCGTTAAGTGATTACGTTGAGTGTATAGACAGATATACATATGTAAATTAAAATTAATTTTTTCTTTAATTTGCGACATTGAATTACGTGTGTTTCATCATTGAACATTTAATTGAATTCATTGACATTTTTTATTGCTGTTCAACGCTCAACAAATTAACTATCAACATATTTAAACGTTATGACTATGCAGTTATGCCTCTTAAAAAGAAAAAAAATCAGTTGTTTTATGTCTGAAACATGTAGGAAAATAGCAACACGAGCCTTAGAAACAAACAAGTGACTTGAAGTGAGATTTGAACTAAATTGAGAACGTGATGTTTAAGACTAAAGATCCATTCATCGCTGATAAGTCTTTATTTACCCCCAGCAAGGTAAAGCTTTTGATTTTAAATTCGATTCTTCCTTTCATTCTGCACCAGTTTAACGATGAACATAAAACCGTAATTGAGTTTACGTTCAATAGTTTATTGCTGAATTTATGTGCACATACATCTGTAAATTAGTTTAAGGTTTGCACGTATTCCTTTTTTGACAAAAGCTGATTATATAATCCATAAGAAAAGTTAATTATATCTGCTCATAATGAATGGGGGTCAGGTTTTTAGAAGAATGACTGATCGAATTTATTCATTATAGTCATATTCAATTAGATGGTCGAAACATTAATAAAATTATTTATATGCCTGTTGTAAAAATGATACCAGGTAATGGGTTTAATACTTTTGGAGAATATTAAGTATTTGTTTCTGAAGAAATGAGAAACAACTTCAAGACAATAAAACAGAAGACTGGCCAAATTATTCTTACAATAAAGTTACAATAAAGAAAGTTACAATAAACTTACAATAAAGAGACAAGTGAACTATAGAAAAAACACACCCACACAAACCTTAATAAAGAACTTTATACTACAATGGAATTCTTAATATTTTGATCATAATGTTCAACTTCAACAAAAATACGTTATGTTAACGTATTGTGAGTCCACTGAAATGCCAGGTGTTTGTTTACATTTTTAAAATTATTGGAAAAAAGTTGGCATTTTTATATAATAAATTGATTTGAAGGTTTTATATTATTTTTCTTTCTGTCAGTTAATATTTTTAAAAAAAATTATCCTTTTTATTTAGACAAAAATAGTTTTCACGAAAAATAGTTTAAACTTTAGTATTTTTTTTTCATTTGTTATTGTTTTTCTCTGATTTAAATTTAAAATTTAGGGTGTACAAACAATTCTTATTGGAAAACTGTATGTATATATATATATAAACTATATTGATACAAAGAACACTCAGAAATGAAATAGAAACTCACTACTATATTCCGATGTCCTCGTCATCAGGAAGATAGAAACGAGTCGCTCCGCAGGCAAACAACGACTCCTGCGTATATATATATATATATATATATATATATATATATATATATATATATATATATATATATATGATCAAATCACAACATGAAATAGGAAAACAAGACTAAGATCTTTCAACCGTAAGAAGCAGGTCTTTGTCCGAGTCAAAAACCCAACAAACAGTTGGGTTTTTTGACTCTAACGAAAACCGCACTATTTACGTTTGAAAGATCTTAGTCTTGTTTTTACCATTTCATATTGTGGTTTGATCATTGATTGTTATTTCACGTTTTTATGTGAAATCTTTATATATATACAAAACTAATGTTTATCGGGACTCGGTTGTTCTTCAAGTTCAAATTAAACTCTCATTACCAACGTTTCTTTACAAAGAAAAATAGTCTGTGGATTTCAACAACAACTGTAGTTTGAATGAACACGTGACACTGAACTCAGTGTCTATTGTACTATTGTACAGTCTACAGACTATTTTTCTTTGTAAAATATTTTGTAATGTAATGTAATATTTAGTTTTTCTCTTTCAAAATTAATACTTCTGGCTATGAAAAGGTTTTAAATAAAAACCGAAACGTTGGCAATGAGAATTTAATTTGAACCTGAAGAACTGACTTAGTCCTTATAAACTTTAGTTTTGTTTCTATTCCTTGATCGATACTTTATCTCTCTCTCTCTCTCTCTCTCTCTATATATATATATATATATATAATTTAAATAATATATAAATAATATAAAATAATAAAAATTCACAATTCAAGTGTTCTTAGAGAGAGTATGATAAATATTCCCATAATATATATATATTTATATATATATATGATATATAATTATTTACAGAGGGTTGTAAGAGTCCATATGATTTTAAAAGTAGCCCTTTTGCTCTGACGTTTCGACATATATTATGTCATCTTCAGGGCTTGGAAATCTGTTTATGTTGCAGCATACTTTAATTTACTACTGTTACATGATAAACACATGCAGGCTAATCATACTATTGTTAATCATGTAACAGTAGTAAATTAAGGTATGCTGCAACATAAACAGATTTCCAAGCTCTGAAGATGACATAAATATATGTCGAAACGTCGGCAAAAGGACTAGTTTAAAATCATTGGACCTCAACTCTCAAAAAATTACATCATATGAATATTGGGTCAAGAAAACAAATCATTATATATATATATAAAATGAAAGGTCCGTGTGGACAATAAACACTTTAACACATAGAAAAGAACACAGAAAGACACTACAGAACTCACTTCGATATTTCGACATCCGTCGTCATCGGGAAGAAGTGCGAAGTACTCACGTTGAGAAGCAAACTGCTACTCAACGTGAGTACTTCGCACTTCTTCCCGATGACGACGGATGTCGAAATATCGAAGTGAGTTCTGTAGTGTCTTTCTGTGTTCTTTTCTATGTGTTAAAGTGTATATATATATATATATATATATATATATATACAGAAACACAACAAAGACTCACTTTTCAATATTTCGACCGTAATGGCGGTCGTCCTCAGGAGAAGAAGCGAATTGACGGAGGGACGACAGTCAAAGTAGTTAGTTGACTAACCTAGAGGACTGTCGTCCCTCCGTCAATTCGCTTCTTCTCCTGAGGACGACCGCCATTACGGTCGAAATATTGAAAAGTGAGTCTTTGTTGTGTTTCTGTTCATGTGTCACTGCTTATTTTAATTGTTATTTGTCCTGCCGGACCGTTTTTTTCGTTTATCATGGTATATAAATTTATATAATATATATATATATTATATATATATATATATATATATATCAATTAAAAGAAACGGTCTAGCGGACTTTTTTAAATTATTTTTTTTTAAATAAACTTTTTGTATATATATATAATATATATATATATATTATTATATATATATATTTCGTAATATCTGGAACTTTATGTCAATGATTGTAAAGATATTTGTTTTGAAGGTTTGATATGTAAATTGAAAAGTGATTAACATTTTACGCATTGTGCATTGTTATAAGTACATTATGTTTATCATTTAAACGCTCTTCACTTACCTAACGCGATGATTACTCGTCATTGGGTTTTGAGGCACCATATTTCCCAGTTATATCTCCATTTAGTGGCTCATCCAATTATTTGTGGTTTAACTGGGGAAGGCACTCTAGGTCCTGTATGTTGCAATAGAATCCCCATTTGGCCAAACATTAGCCTGCCTCAACGTGCCGTGCCTCAAACCTAATTTCCTAAAACAAGAAAAGAGATTTATAGCCTTCAACGCTACCTCGCGTTTTTTTTTTTTAATATTCTGTCAAGTTAGAGTGCTTACATTTTATGCTGAAATTTAAAAAAAAAAAATGATGATACCATTCCTCTCAGAACGCCTTCCTTAATAGTAAAATAAAGTTTCCCTTTCATTTTGTAATATTTTGAAAATGTTTAAAGTTTAATACACGGCTTAGTCAACTCAAGTTGATCATATGCTTATAATGTAAAAATTCCTGTAATGTTATAAGAAATGAAATTGCAATGATAACAATCCTGGTGTTGATATTAATAAAAAAATGAATGCAGCGCAACAGAATAAGTATTACTCTCATAATGTAGATCATTTCCAACATTTACTTTTTATGAGATAAAGAAGTAAGATTTTAATTACAGTGGTACCTCGGTTGTCGACCATAATTCGTTCGAGTTTGTTGGTCGAGAACCGATTTGTTTGAGAACTGAAACATTTTTTCCCATAAGAAACAATGGTAAGTATTTTAATCCGTTTTACCCAAAGCAAAATACCTAAAAAATTAAGAAATCGTATATCTAAACAATATTAAAGACCTAAATGTGTACATAATATAGAATAAACATAAAAAAGAAGTAATATAAACCATTTTGTATGATTTACATACCTTTTGAACAGCCGTGTAATGGCATACAGGGTGACGCTGCGTACGTTTCGGCTCTACTCGGCTATTTTCGGCTCCCAGCCCGAGTGTTTGAACACCGAAATCTGTTCGAATTTGGAAGCATTTTTAGCTCGAATATTTTGGTCGAAAACCGAATTGTTCGAATAGTGAGGAGGTCGAAAACCGATGTACCACTGTAGTTTGTTTTTTTTTATATTGTTAACACCGATCCCATAGCGGATGATAACGTCAGCCGTTTACCAGCTTTTTGTTTGATCTGTGTTTCTACTGATAACACATTAGGAGTTTTAAATTTTGCCTAACTCAAGTGGATTTCGAGTAGGGATCTTTAACGAGTAGCTGACATCGTACAGGCTCGGGGCCGATGGTTTAACATCCTCTCTGAGGGACATTGCATTCAGATTTATTTACCTCCCGCGTGAATAAATCAAGGGCCAAGTGGGAATCGAACCCCGGACTACCCACCCAGAGGGGAGTACGTTAACTCCAGAACTAACCTGGCTACATAATTAGGAAGTGTAAATAGATACTTATTCCTGCATTAATACTTTTTATTTTTTTAGCCTCACATCTGTATTTTAAAGTTTTTTCATACATTCTGCAGTTTTTAAAATAGAAAATAGCAATAATGATAAATTTATTTCGTTCTTTTTATGAATTTTTGCTAAAACAGAAGTGCATTTCATATGTAATGCTTTATTTATGTTTAATAAAAGTACTAAAATTATATTATTAAAACTCAAGAAATAAAGAAATTAAAAATGGATATGCTTAAAGAAAATAAATGTATTTTTTTTTTAGGATAATATCCTTAATAAGAAAAAGAAACAAACTGCGAATATTACTGCATAGCAAATGTAATCTAGGTTAAAGCAATAACTATGCATTGTTCCATTCGACTGTTATTAAAAAAAGTGAACCTTTTTATTTAAAATTGTTATAATAATGGTACATTTTGATAAAAATTTTATTATTTTTCACTTATAGGGACAAGTGTATGTTTATGAGTAAAGCAGCCAGTATTAAAAGACCACGGTTGTATTTATGTCACATTTATTAAGGTTTGCGTTATTAAACAGTCCTTGCTTTGTACTAAATATGTCGTACTGAATGAAATATAGAAGTTGTAATCTCAGTTTCATTAATAAGTTGATATGTGATGCAAGAAATACATCATTACTTAAGAATGGAGGATACTATAAATATTTTTTTACATTTCCATGAAATTCTATTCACAAGTATTGGAAATAAGAAATTTCATGATATTTTATAACACTCGAAGAGAAAACAGGAGGGGATGGCAATGTCAAAATGTGGTATTACGTTAGGCTAGGTTAGGTTGTAGTGGTAGCCCCACAAGGGAACACACGTAGGCCGAGCATTGGCCCTTTGTCATACCACACAATGGAGGTTGATTCTACAGTGGGAGTCCTAAATTATGCTTAACTCAAGTGTATTAAGAGTAGGGATCCTTAACGAGTACCTGACATCGTACAGGCTCGGGACCGACGGTTTAACGTCCTTATCAGAGGAACGACGTACTCAGATTTATTCACCTCCCGCGTGAATAAATCGAGGGCCAGGTGGGAATCGAACCCCGGTCCTATCAGTTCAGAGGCGAGCACATAACCACTTAGCTAACCTAGCCCCCAAATTTGGTATTAACTAAGGAAATAAAACCAATTGATTTCTATGATAATTTTTGATATGATTCTGTTTGCACTGTATTCAGTTAATTAATCGTGTACCAATCACTTTGTTTGATTGTAAAGTATACTTCTTGTTTTCAGCCTCCACACTTATAGAACACACCAAATTAGTGTTGGTCTAGGGGTAAAGTATGCCTCATTTTTTTACTTCACACCAATTTTAATGATAAACTAGCCACATTACCAATTGGATTATTTTTATTTGGTTACATTTTTTTTACATTACCGGGAGTCCTATTTATGCCATAAGTTTTGTGTTATAATTGTACAGACATAGTACAGCTTTACGTCCTTCCTCAGAGACCACTCCCATATGACCTTCTTTACTTTAACTCTAGCATAGTATTCATTGAAAAAAAAAATTTTTTTTTAAGGTGATTGTTTAGTGGTCTTTTGAGTAACTTTTGATATATTCAAGATGATTTCTGGATGTCTGTTCGTTGGTGGATTTGCACCCAAAGTGTCAACATCTCTTCATAAGTTGCATAAACCTTAACGTTTAATAACGTTTAGATTAACGCTTAAGTCAAAACATTGAATTAACCTTAATGTAATTTATCATACATATAACCTTCAAAATGAAAATGCTTTCTTATTATCTTTAGACACTATTAAATAATCGAAAATAAACATTTCATAGGGCCATTTCTTCTCTGGTTCAATGAATATTCTATGTACGTAAAATTCTGCACTTAGTCGTAAATTTCATAGTACTTGCACAGTTGTATAGAATTATACAACACAGTGTTTTAGAATGTTTTTTGCTTTGTATTCTAAACAGATTTTAAATAAAGCTTCTATGTCAAAGATACGTGCGTATCTGACTATAACTCACGTTAGTAAGTGTTATACAACAAATCTAGTGTTCGTATCCACGTTAAAGAGACTAGTAATACTAATACATTATATCCAGTTGACATGAGCTGGTACTTGTTTTTGAAGCAGACTCCAGCATTTATCAAATATATGAGGCAACTCAGACAGGGTGATATACATGTGTAGAACATTGCTCAATATTGATCATAACTTACGAGTTATGATAGTTATCTACTTACTCGTAGAAGGTGATCACTTATACACGAATCCAGTGATGGGATTCACCGGGATTCAGCCGGTTCACACCGATTTGTACGAACCGGTGCTTAAAATATTATGAGTTCTGCGAACCGGTTGTTAAAATTACGTAAACCCCTATTCAGACCTGTAATTAGCCCACTATGAAACTCCACAAGTGTCGTGTGACTCACGTAACTTGTGCATGTATGACAACGTAATTTGCGCATGTATATAGGGTATATATAACTAAACAATTAGTTTCGTTTGTGTAACTGTTACAGTGCTCAAACTGCTCATGACAATGCAGGCGTTGAGTTGGTCTAGCCTACATTAGGCCTAGTTTTAACTTTTAGTTTTCAATCAAATATTGAATGATTTTGGATCTAATTTCCTGAAATCGCCAGATTAAAGTAAGTGTTTGTTTAGATAAATAATTCAGGGATGGCTGAAACAAAAATTTTCTGAAGGACCTAGCTTTAATGATTGATCTTTTGAATGAAATGTCATTGCTCAGTCATGCCCTCCAAGCAAGAGGCACAACTTTGTTCAGAGGAGAAAACCTCATAAAGAGGTCTATTAAAGCATTTGAATTGCTTAAAGACAATATAGGGATATTTGAAAAAGAAATTGATGAGAGGGTCGCTTCGGACGCATTCAAAGAGATCCAGTTTACTGAAAACTACAGATTTGTTAGCTTACCTCGTCTAAAGCTACTGCAATAATAGAAAATATGAAAAAAAGACTGATCGCTGGTGATCATGTTAAAGCAACAAGCAATGAGCAGGAAAACTTCCTTGAGCTATTTAACTCGCCGAACTCATAATATTTTAAGCACCAGTTCGCACGAATGGTGGTGACTAAAATTTTTTTTTGCTCCTACATAAGCCATATATAATACATAAATTAATGGCTAAATTTTGAAGAGATACGAAGAGAAACGATAAAATGGCTACAGCTCTGTATTAAATGTTGAAAAATATTTATTGTATTATTATCTTGAAAGAAAATAATTTTCAAAAAAAAAGTACCATTTTAAAATCACTAAGAGTTTAAACAAATGTTTTTACATAAGTTATACTACAATTAAACTGAATGACGAAGTTTACTAAATGAGATAAAACTGATTTGTTGAGTTCGTTGAAACAACGCCTGGTTAGAGTGGTGGAATTTAGTGAATTGTTAACAACTTTACTAAGGGGGAATCCTGTTTCTGAACAACCAGATTCAGCAAAGAAACCCAACACTTAATCCAAAAGGCTTAATCTCTTTAATCCTTCTGCAGCATACCGTCTAGTGTTCACTATCAAACGAAACCACATCCACTATAAATACTAAATACCTAAAGATCACGTTTTCTCAATTTAAAACGTTTTAAACCATTTCAATCATGTTGAATGTTGTTTAACTTACACGATATAGTTGCGACTTGTGTGTCCATCATAGTATAGACCAGAGTTTTTCAAAATTTTTTCGACGTGGAACCCTTCTTGGTTCCAGTAACTTTCCCGGGAACCCCAAATTCTAATGATTTTATACAATCATAATATAAATATTGTCATATGCCTTTTTAAATAGTATGTATGTTTAAAAACAATTAAAAAAAAGTAATATTATTGCAATGTGTATTTTTCGAATAAAAATTCAAAACTAAAAGATTTTAATTTTCATATTTTCTACAAGTGCATAACACATAAAATAGAATTACTAGCAATTTTAACATAGAGTTTGTTTTTTAATCATTTTTAGCTTTATTGTTGAGAATTTGATTCTCAAGTTAGCCCCAGCATTAAGCCTACTTCGGTATTTGGTTTCTATGACAGTTTAATGAGAAAACCCAGTTTCACATAAGTAGGTAGTGGTAAATGGCAACTATGTGTGAAGTGCTACTTTGGCAATAGCAGGAAATTCGGGAATCAGATAGTTCCAAAAAGAGACTAGTGATTCATCCTAAATATAAATCAAATTTTGACTACTTCTACTTATAGATATATGTAGATACAAACATTATTCGGTTTCATGATCCACAAGAAATATAGAATAAAGTCATACCCATAAAAAAAAATTTAGAAATATCTTTTTAGTAAACGTTCAGCACATTGTTTCATTCAGTCTTAGCTAAATATGTTAGTCATTATTTACAATTATGATGTTTACTGTTATAACTACACCCGATGAACTCTACTGTACAACCAAATAGTGAAGGTGTCACAATTGAATCTCCGGTGACACTAAATACATTTTTTAAAACAAAAACAGATTATTTTTTGTATTTCTTGTATGACCTTAACATTGAGTTAGTTAGTTAAAATTTAATTAATTCATTGTAGGGTAAAAAGCTAATGAAATGGTCTCCACATATGAAAATTTAATCGTATAAACAACGTTTTTCGAACACTTAGTGTTCTTCCTCACGTATTTTATTTTATTTTTATATTGTCCTGTATTTACTTTGTACTACAGATAACTCTGTGATGACATTGTATTTTTTAGTTAATGCATGAGGAAGAACACTTCGTGTTCGAAACACTTGTTTATAAGATTAAATTTTCATATGTGGAGACCATTTCATTAGCTTTTTACCCCACAATGAGTGAATACCACATAATAACTGATTGCACTACGTTAGAATTTAATTAATTAAAAATAACTCATGTTGTTTACTTGGTACTATTCTATAATCTACACTTGAAAAAAAACCAGTGAGGTAAAATAGCAAACTTGCTTCAACCATTTAAGTTTTCTTATGAGTCAAACTTTTCCTCATAAATTTATCCTAGGTATAAGGGTATTTAGGTAATTAAAAACCCATTACCTGATAAGGGATGGAATTATGTGACTCAACATTGCAAAACACCATTGGCGGCTTTCTATCGTGGATTATTCCAGTGTTATTGTTTTGTATGATACATTGAAAAAAAAAAATGTTTTCTGAACGGTCAGAAGTCGTCATTTATTACCATATAGTGGTGAGGGGAACCAATTCGTTTTGAGATTTTTATAAATATCAATTTTCACGTAATAGCCGACAATCTGTCATCAAACAGCTTGGATCTTTGTCTTTTGCATTGAAAATTGGTAATTCGATTCTTAGGAAATTCTTTTTACAGTTCACTCACTGTAAAACTCAAAGCAAAAAATACAATATATTACTATTTTACTTAATTTCTTGCAGCTTCGGAAACATTACGTTGTTAATTCATTTACTATGTAATCTGTTATAGTGTTGTATTTACTCATATTGGGAAAGTATTGTCTCCACACAAAAAAATGTATTATAAGAAACTGAACAACTCGTTTTGAACACTTGAGTCCATGCTTGGTCTCATCTCTCAAACAACCACCCCAGCAGAGCAGATGTAACCTGAAGAAGAACATCAAGTGTTCGAAACGCGTTGTATAGTTTCTTGTAATAATTTTTTTTTGTGTGGAGACTAAATACTTTCTCCAATATTTCGTTGTTAATTTTTTATGTATTTTACTTATTTCTTTTTATTTTTGAGAATAAGTCATTCGCAAAATTATACCATTTATTAGTTTCAAGTAAATATACAAATTAAATCATTTCTACAGTTAAAAGAAATTATTTCTTTTTTTAATTAATTCATGGAATTCTAGAATTTTTAGAAATAAAAATGAAAAAAAATGGAAACAATGATAATGTTAGTAACACAGCGTTATGCAGCACAATTATTAATGAAACCTGTGTAAATTATTATTATTTTATATAACTTTTAAGTATATAAAAAATATGTATATGTTATTAAAATTAAGACATGTTATTTATAATGATCAAACCACAATATGAAATGAGAAAAAAGACTAAAATCTTTCAACCGCAACAAACGGTCCACGTCAGAGTCAAAAACCCAACTGGATTTCATATTGTGGTTTGATCATTGATTGTTATTTCACGTGTTTGTGTGAAATCTTTTTATATTATTTATAACATATGAACTATAGTCTATAATCAAACTTTCATAACCAGCTCAATTGCAACCTTAAGTAGTTTTATTACCGTGATTTCAAAATATTTGCTTGTTCATCTCATAAGTTCCTTATTATTTGATATGAATACAAATTGTAGATGCAAGGAAACAAATTTCGACAAATGCATTAGGATGCAATTTTCATTTCTAAATTGGACAAAAAATATACTTTGTTACCAAAGAAATTAAAATTCACTAGTGAGTTTAGTAACCACTTAAAGAATGTTTCTCGTGTGAAACTTAGTTAGAATTTATTGTTTGTGTGTAATTAATGTCGAAACTAACTGCAAAAATCGATTACACCTCTGAAAATATATAGAAATAAATGTGAGTAATGATGTGAAGAACTAGTTTTATATACAGACAACAATCTTGAGCTTGCCGTTATACTTTGTGTATGTCTAGTGAATGGATGTGTATCTTGACTGTTTAAAAAACATTGCACATTAAAATAGTATAAAAAAATTACATCGGCGTTTGATAAGAGAAGTAGGGAGATTTGATTTAATTGTAATGTGATAGTGGCTTAGTATTTATATTGAAGGGAGCGGTAGAGCAAAGGTCAGGGAAGTAGGACACCCAAAGGCTTAGCTATAGTAAACCTTGGCCAACAGATTAGTCCGCAAAGCCTCGCCAAGCGACGATGCTCTGCCTCGTTTACATTTTACATGTTATTAAACAGCCAATTCTATAATACACCTTTTATTCACCCAGTAAAATATAATGCATTAATAACGAACATTCAATGTTTGTTAAAACTAAACTCTACTGAATAAGAAAGCTTTAATTGTAACTTCAAAAAATGAATTTCATTTGCTCGCCTTTTTCTTTTACGCTGTCACCGGTATTGCCTTTTGATAATCCTCCACAACCCGTACGGGTACATTCCTAGGCTTGTTCAAAATATTTATTTTAATGTAATTTTTTTCTGATCGTAATAATGTAGGTAATATGTTATTTAAATAACTCTCCTACAGAACTTAAGCTCAGTTGAATTTAAAAAGTTTTTTCTATAAATAAAAAAAAATTATATTGGATAAACTGGTAAATCATAAAAGACTATAATGCATATTAATATATTGTGGTCCATGTTCATTTGGCTAATGACATTAAATTATCCTAAAATGTGGTTTTATAGTTTTTTTCCGACTCTGCATGTATTGTGTATTTAGTTTAGAAAAATTTAATTCATCCTAAAATTTTTTAACTGTCATTTTCTTTATTAATGTTTATAGTGACATATTTATTATACTTTTTTAAAAGAAATTTAAAATATGCATCTATTCATGTTTTTTTCATTCACTCTCACTTATTTAAACCAGTCATCTAAGGTAGAATTTATCTCGGCGGAATTTATCTAGACCGGGGTTGGGCAACCTCTGGCACGCGTGATTGTCTGTGTCCTTGAAGAGAATCCCAGTATTGCTTCCTGTTTTCTCTATCCTCTTTCCTAAGGAGTTCTTGTATAGTGTGTTGTCCTAGGTACATAACATAGAGGGAGAGTGTTGTACTGTATCTGAATAAGGCCTGACAAGATTTACAGTCTCTCTGTTGTAAAATCTAGATTGAAGGTCAATGTTCAAACCATACCTCATCCCTGCTAAAATCATGCTCTAAACACTCTATTCCCAAACACTTGACTTTCACTATGGAAAAAATAATTTTCAACTCAAAAATTATTTTAATTGAAACCGTAAATGGAATGTTACTGTATTTCATTATTGATAAACTTGTTTAAAATAATTAAGATTAGTTTGCAATTGTAGGGTAAAAAACTAATGAAATGGTCTCCACATATAACAATTTAATCGTATAAACAACGCGTTTCGAACACGTAGTGTTCTTCCTCATGCATTAACTAAGGGTGAGTGTTTGTGGTACAAGTACAGTTCGTTGTTCGAAACGCGTAGTTTATACGATTAAATTTTTATATGTGGAGACCATTTCATTAGCTTTTTACCCTATAATGAGTAAATACCTCATAGTAACTGATTGCACAACGTTAGAATTATTTTGAAATAAAAATCTGTTATAAAAGCATGAAGAACTGCAAGAAATAGATTCTATCCTATTTGTGGACTAAGTGGACAAAATATAACTAATGTTAGGTTCAAATCAAATATCTATATTAGAATTAATCATCTATAAATACCTTGAAGAAAATAAGAATGCAGACAAAAAATAAGGTTACATCATGAAAACTAAGTTTTCAGCGCTATTTTTACATTCATTTGAGTAAAAACCAAAGTCAGTGGATTCGAAAAACATTAAATTTACTAAAATAATATGCAATTTTAGAAAAATAATCTAAAGATTATCGGAAAGGTAGTATAGAAAAGAAAAAAAAAAAAACGCTACACCATCGTGACCTTAATTAGTATTTCTCAGAGCAGTAAAAATTTTGAAATTGCCTTTCTCCCGCAAAACAGACTGATTTATGGCAAATAACTTCTTTCTAATAAAAATGAATAATGTTTTTACTTTATTTCCTTTGAATAAGTCGAGTTTATAATGTTTCCTGAAACTAATTTTTCTTTCAATTAATTCTATATCACTTTTTAATTGAAACCTTGTTTGAGTTAATTATAACTCAATTGTTTGAGTTATATATTTCTTTTTAAGGTAAATATAATCTCTTGTATTAATTTTATTAATTAGAATTCATAAATCCTGACCCTATAACTAACTGATAGAAGGCATTTCTCAGTTTGCTGCTACATTGCATACATTTCTCAGTTTGCTGCTACATTACATACATTTCCCAGTTTACTGCTACATTTTATACATTTCTCAGTTTGCTGCTACATTGCATACATTTCTCAGTTTGTTGCTGGATTGCATACATTTCCCAGTTTGCTACTGGATTGCATACATTTCTCAGTTGCTGCTGGATTGCATACATTTCTAAGTTTGCAGCTGGATTGCATACATTTCTAAGTTTGCTGCTATATTTCATACATTTCTCAGTTTCCTGCTACATTGCATACATTTCTAAGTTAGCTGCTGGATTGCATACATTTCTAAGTTTGCTGCTGGATTGCATACATTTCTCAGTTTATTGCAGGATTGCATACATTTCCCAGTTTGCTGCTGGATTGCATACATTTCCCAGTTTGCTGCTGGATTGCATACATTTCAAAGTTTGCTGCTACATTACAAACATTTCTCAGTTTGTTGCTGGATTGCATACATTTCCTCGTATTCTGCTACATTGCATACATTTCACAGTTTGGTGCTGGATTGCATACATTTCTCAGTTTGCTGCTACATTGCATACATTTCTCAGTTTGTCACTGGATTATATACATGTCTCAAATATCACCTCAAGAATCAGTGTTGAAGTAACGGACTTATTCATGCATCTTCTATCAGTTTATCTATGTATCCTTAGATCGGGAACAGTCCAATCTACTACGGCTTATCCAAACTGATTAAGAAAAGTAATACAGTATCATTTAATTGACTCCTTCAAATGTGGCTAATTTAATGAAGAAATATTAGTTACATTTAGTAAACATCAGTAAACAATACTTACATGGTTCATGAGAACTGTTAAAAGCTTAGAAGGTTTGATGTTTCTGTATGACTAATTTGATATTGAAAAATACAAGGTAGCATTAATTTAAAAATTTCTGATTCAGAAATATGCATATATATTGGTATAAATAGGCAGCAGATCCTCTTTTAAACAGGTATCATTAAAATTAACCGCAGTCTCGGCATTCACGATCTTAAGACTGAGAGATTCGATCCTACGAACTAACCTCCTACTAACAGAGTTCAACTGGAAAATGAGTTGGCCAAGTGACATGTTAAATTAAAATCGATGACTCATGCTTAGTCATTGCTATTAATAGATTAAAAGGATAGTACAGGTTAATAAAAAGAAAAGGTCAAAGGTCAATAAAGAACAATGAGTGACATTAATTATATCGTTCAATAAAATTAATAAGATTAGGGGAGTCAAATGAGTGATCTAACTTAGTGATCAAATCAAGACTATGCAAGTATAATAGTGAACTGGAATATTAGAAACAGTTATATCATTTATTTCGTATTTTTTTTTTGTAGAAAATAGTTTACTTGAAATTAAATGATTGTTTATGCAAGTTTGTGTAATTAGCTGTATTAAAATATGAATTATATCGATTAATAATTGATTTATAAAATCAAAATGTGATAAACAAAATAAATTAATTTTAAAATACTTGTTGTATTTCTGAGATTTTAATAAATTAAAGAGAACAAATCGAATAAGTAAACAGAGGTGACACTTAATAATAGATAACTCAGTGTTATATAATTACCTTTATATGATTTAAAAATCATCACTTTTAATCATGAAACTAGATAAAGTCAATATTAAATTAGAACATTAGATTTCTATAATGACTATAATTGTGGGGGTAAATAAGCACTTTTTCTGTGTAAAATTGAATTCAATATTTATCTAATTATCCAGTAAGTTCAAAGACAATTTGTTTTTCTTTAATAATGATGACTATGCATTAAACAAATTTTATTAAGATTCTTTAAAGGAATTTTAATTCGTTTAAACTCCATTCGTATAGAGTTGTAGATTGATTACAACTTACATACATACATACAGACTTATTGTTAAGCTCACGCCCGTATAAATCTAGCAAACCCAGATGTAAAATATCTGGGTCTTATTTTAGACTCTAGATTAACATTCAAGCAACACCTCCATAATAAATCCAAGCTTGGAATCTATTTGATGTGTAATCTGTATTCTCTTTTCAAATCAAGAATTCTCCTGATTCGGTCAAGGACCTTGTCTATAAGGGGGTTATTCGTTCAGTAATGACTTATGGATGCTCCGTCTGGTTTAGAGCTGCACCAACGAACAAGGCGTGTATCCAGATTGTTTAAAATAAGTGTGTCCGCCTTATAGCCAGGGCTCCTTGGTACGCCCGTAATGCTGATATTCACCATGATTTGAAAATTGAATCCAACAATTTGAATGAATACAACAAACTACCTACTCATCCAAACTTCCTTGTACAAACTCTAAATCCTACCACCAACCTTCCTCAACCTCACTGAATTATTACTTCATCCACTGAATATCTGACTACTTTACAACTCATGACTAAAAACATTGAAAACTGTGACTAACAAGACCACATGACTGCGAATACGACATCACTATTGTACAGACTAACTGAATATCTGACATGAATTACTGACATTCCAAGTTAAAGTAGCACAGTAAACAAGCAATAGAAGCTGATCTGGAACTGCTAGTTAGGACGTGCACTATCACTACAGTGGATATATTCATTGGTCGTTGGATACAACAAATATCAAATATGAATTTATAGATTCTAAAAATACGAAAATCTGTCTGAATCTACCTTGTCAGAATCATAACGATTTCAATTGGGTAAGGGAAATGATTTTAACTCGTGGTAAATAAAATTACTGTGCTCTAAGAATGATACTGAACATTAAGAATAGGTAATCTAGAAGACTAGAAGTACATACAAATACATTCAAGGAGTGTAAAATAAAAGCTATTGAATGGTAACTATTATTTGTGCCCCATGGAGCCCGAGGGTGCTGCTTGTTCCTTGATGCCGCAGTTATGAATGTGGGATTGATCAAATGCATTTTTGAATCCAGTTTTGCAATTCCTAACTCTGCTTTCGTGCTGTGTGCTTGACGATGAGTGGACTGTGAAATGGGCTCCATGTGATTAATACTTTTATATGTTCATCATTTCATTCTTTCACTGTATGTATTTTTATTCTTAAGTCCCTATATTGCATAAGCCTGTTCTGGTCACTGGTCAAAGGTTCACACTAGCCAAGGAAATTTTATTTTTTTAATACAAGGGACAAGTAAAAGCGCCAGTTTAGCTTGTATCCCGCCACGTAAACTAATTTAGAGAATGAAGTGGTTAAAGGCCTAGATGCCTGTCCACTAATTTGGCATGCACCTTGCTGTGCATGTCTAGCTGACCCTTGACTATTATTTGTCGAATACAAACATATTACCTGTTGTTGGAGTTTTCTTCAATCGTGCTTTCAAGGCTATAATTTTTTTTAGATCGCAACAGTTTAATTTTTCTTATGGTATGTCTTGTATCAATTGAATAGGTAGATAGAAGTCATACTCTGCAGTTCTACGAAAATAGAACTGACTGTAGAGATATCAATATTGAAAAATAATCCGCTTTTGAAATGTCTTTTGCCTTTCTTCCTGACATATTGTTTACTCGTTCCATGAACTTCTAAGCCTTCTCAGTAGCTGTCTCAAGGCTTTGTGGTATCCCGCACACGTCAATGTATTAAGCAGCATGTTTAATACATCTACTAACATTTATTATCAAGCATTTGTCTAGAGTGAAATCAGTAACGTTTATATTGTGATATTAATATGAACGATTCCCAGTTGAAGTCCAGTCAAGATCTTTACATTATGTCAATGCTGTTTTAGTGAACGCAAAATAACTCTTAAGTTTACAAGCATGAAATATTATTTTCCTATGATGTAAAAAAAAATTATAAAAGTAACAAAATCCAATACTTGTGAAATCTGTTATAGTGTGATATATACTAATATCTGGGGAATTTACAAAAAAGAGTTTAATGTAAAAAATAAAAACATGTTTCGAACACTTAATTTTCTTCTTCAGGTTTACATCTATACTGTTGAGATGTTGCAACAGGAACCTAGAAAGGACTGTCCTTCATAGGACAGGTTTATATGTAAACTTGAAGAACACTGGAGTGTTCAAAACGCATTGTTTTTGTGTGAAAACTCTTTTTTGTGTGAAGACGTAATTCTTGAAATTCCTGGATATCTTGAAAATAATGCTTAATGTCTTTTGTAGAAGGGCCTTAGTCTTGATGATTGCTATGAACATCCCAATCTATATATATATATCTTCTCATGCTTGAATACTATAAGTACAATGATAAATTTCATTGTCCTGTGGTTGAAATACCCAACCACAGGGTATAACCACTGTGACTACGGATTGGACAAATTTGATTAAGATTCGTTTAGCTGAATAAGTTTGATTGATAACAATATAGATTGATAACAGACTTGTTGATAACCTCACACCCGTATACATCTAGATACTATACAACAAAAATTAAAAATAAATTTATAGGTTCTAAAAAAACGAAAATTTGTCGGAATCATAACGATTTCATTTGGGTGTTTACTCTTATGAAATAAGTTGGTAAACAGCAACTCCCTTCAGTGAGTTGCTGTTTGCCAACGGAGAAGAGCGCTCAACTTCTTTTTCAACTCCTGATGATATCAAGGTCGAATACCACCATTTCGATCATGGTATTGAACGAACAACCAATCAAGTTTCATCTAAAATTCAACACTTGTAGACCAGTATAAGTCTTTGGGTATGTGTGTTTGCCAAGAATTTATAACCATTTATAAATATTTAGACAAATTTTGAACAAACTACCTATTTAAGTATTTTAAAGTTTACTAATTACAAAATTAATCAGTATCTGAATATGTTGTTTTCTTTAGATGATTATTACGTTCTTTATATAGCAGTGACTACACTGAAGCGAACTAAATTATACATGTGGTTTTTGAAGCGAAAAGTCACATAATTCAATGTATACGTGATTTCAGCTAAAGGATTAAAATTTGTAAGTATGAAACATATTTATTAAAACTTCCGCACACGTATTCTTTCTTTTAATATTATGCAAATAAAATTATAAAGATTTATAAATGTAAATTCTAACTAAGCGGTATATAATTCGATGGGTTTTGCAGGGACATTTTGTGAATGCTGTATTAAATTCAAACTAAATACTGGCGACCGTGGTATTTAAGCTACGACCATAGGTATTCAGCAGAGCACAACCAAAGGGGCTCTTTCTAAAGGAACATACATTATTCTTCCTCTTTTTCCACTGGCTGAATAACCTTTCACATTCCACCACTCTACCGAACGTAGTCACAAGCACAAAAAGTAACATTTTCCCTCTCATGTCATTTCATAAAATTATAAAGGCAAACACAAACAATTTTAAATTTTTCTTTATAACAAAAAAAAAGAAACCTAAAAAAAAAAACAACCGTATGTATATGCAAAGAAAATAGACTCTAAGAAAAATGAATCAAACAGACGTATTCAAATAAATATTTTGATATCACATGACTTGACAAAAAACAAAGCCTGTCTGGGCTTGACGTTCAATTCTTAATTTCTTTATACCGAAGAATGTTTCAAAATATTGAAGTGGCATTTCTTATATTTATCTGCATATCATTCTATTGTTCTATAAAGCAACACATATACCAACTCTCTCTCTCTTTCACACACACAAGCACACACACCACACACAAACTCACACACAAATACTTATATATATATATATATATATATATATAAAGATTTCACATAAACACGTGAAATAACAATCAATGATCAAACCACAATAAGAAATGGGAAAACAGAGAAACGTAGAGAAATTAAAAGCACACACTTACAGTCTCTAATTTTCGTAGTGAACCGTCTTCAGGAGAGATAAGAGAGGGAAAACAAGTTCACTTTGGTTTTTGACTCTGACGAAGACCGCTTGTTACGGTTGAAAGATCTTAGTCTTGTTTTCCCATTTCTTATTGTGGTTTGATCATATATATATATATATATATATATATATATATATATATATATATTATATATATATATATATATATCATGATTTGTTTTCTTGACCCAATATTTATATGATGTAATTTTTTTTGAGGTTCGACCTCAAACCTCAAAAAAAATTTATCACATATATATATATATATATATATATATATATATATATATATATGCTTTTAAAAACTGGATGTCTGTTTCCACTTGATTTAATTTTGTCTTATATTTTTCCAAATTACGAAATTTTTTCTTCAACTCAGAACTCAACTTAAAAATAAATTCACCATAATTTCTTATTTTATTATTGAACATGTTTCGGTGTACGTTCACCATCTTCAGCAAAACACACAATTAATTACAATTACCTTAACAAATGAATCTAATAGTTAAATTACATTGCAAAAACAATAAGTGAACAAGTTAACTGAAGGTTACACAGACAGGTTAGGGGTTGTCAGTGTTGGCATAACTAGCCCTAGGTTTCCAAACAAGCGCAACTGGTTGGCAAAATTACCTTTTTGATCGTTCATGCTAGGAGCTTTTTCTAAGAAGGACTGCTCCCAACTTTTACAAATATTATATATATATATACATAGATCTCACATAAACACGTGAAATAACCATCAATGATGGAAAGAAACAGAGAAACGTAGAGAAATTGAAAGCACACACTTACAGTCTCTAATTTTCGTAGTGAACCGTCTTCAGGAGAGATAAGAGAGGGTAACCAAGTGCACTGGTTCAGAGACGGTTGGAGACCCTATATATATATATATATATCTACAAACTGATATGCTGTTATGAGCGTATAATGAAAATATCAGTTAGACAAGTGGCATGTTTCATAATAATAAAAGAAGATTATTATCTATAGAAATATTTTTCTCTTATATTTACGAAACATGTCACTTGACAAACTCCAATTTCGATTGTCTTCTGATATTAAAAAATTGCAGTGTAGCCTTGAATCTAACAGATCATCAATGTCAAGAATGTTGTTTACTTTAATGAAATATATATTTAGCAACTATTTATAAAACGACTTTACAAAAAGAAAATTCTAAATTTACTAAAAGAAAGCTTGTTCATGTGATCACATGAACTCACTATTGTATTTTAATGCTATTGCTGCCATCAGGTATATATGAATATATATATATATATATATATATAAGTTTTCAAAGGAAATATTTGTCCTGAATATTCAATGTATAAGGAGGTCAGATAAAGTATGTAAGAGATCCATTGGCTATTGGAACAAAAGCCATGCTCTCCTCTAAGAGATTATTTCTTAATACCAAATCTACACTTTCTTTAAATCATTAGTTGTGCAATCCGTAATTGTGTGGTATTTACTCATTCTGAGATAAAATGGATAAACCAACAAAAGTCTCCACACAAATGAACTTTTATTCAACGCGTTTCGAACACTTGACCAACCCGTCAGTACCGCTTCCTTGGTGTTTTCCTGATGATGAACACAAAGAGTTCGAAACGCGTTGAATAAAACTTCATTTGTGTGGAGACTTTTGTTGGTTTATCCATTTTACCTCAGAACATTTTACACTTTCTATTTTCAAAAACGTTATTACTGCTGTAGTTATACTAATAATATTATATGCATCAGTGGCATTATAAAACAAGAACAGGATATATATTGATAAGTGGACTAATCACTATCTGTACTACCTCCAGGAATGAAAGACTAATAAACATCTCCCATTTAGGCATTTATAATATGCCTAAATGAAACATTATATATTATATACCTAAGAAGGATATTATGTGTACTTATAGTAAAAATTTAGTCTAGGCCACTCCAGATTTAGTTGGTTAGTAGTTGGTTACACTGAAATGTAGTTGGTGACAATGAGAGTTAGTTGGTAACTCTGATTAGTAGTTAGTAACAGTGAAAGGCTGTTGGTAAGTACTGTTCAGTAGTTGGTAACACTGAATCGTAGTTGGTAACTACTGATTGGCAGTTGTTGAACGGACTTGAAGCGTTATTTATTTAGAAACTTATAAAAAAATTTCATGAAATTTCAATTATGGAGAAGAGCAATAAAGTTATAAAAACTTTATAAGTTTACCAAAAATATTGATTCTGGATTCATTGCTTATTTGCTATACTTTTCGTATTTACAATAAATGTAAAGTGTTTCCATTTATTTACATTAACTTAGATAGAAAGAAATATTTTTATCTTTGACCTTTTTTTGAGTGAATCCACTGAAATAATTTAATAAAAGATCAAACATGTTAAATGTAATTCAAAATTATAAAACTTTCTTTGAAAATTATTTAATAAAAAGATCTTACATATTAAATTATTACACCTCATTTTTTCATACATGTTTCTGACATTTTTCAGGTAAAATAGGATATTTTCAAGTTTCAAATGGGTAACTTTGTCATAAATATTCAATGTAGAAGTAGGTCACGTAAACTATGTATGAGAATCGCTGATAATTGGAACAATAGGTATATTCTCCTGTAACAGATTATTTCGTGACACGAAATCTACACTTTTGATTTTCAAAAATTTTATTACTATTTTATTAAAATTTTATTATGAGCGGATAATCAAAATATCAGTTCGACAAGTGGCATGTTTCATAATAATAAAAGAAGATTATTATCTATAGAAATATTTTTCTCTTATATTTACGAAACATGTCACTTGACAAACTCCAATTTCGATTGTCTCCTGATATTAAAAAATTGCAGTGTAGCCTTGAATCTACCAATTGAATCTAGCCGCAGTTCTACCAATGATATATATGCATCAGTGATATATAATATAAAAATAAATCATATATATTGATAAAAAGATTTCACATAAACACGTGAAATAACAATCAATGACCAAACCAAAATAAGAAAATGGGAAAACAAGACTAAGATCTTTCAACCGTAACAAGCGGTCTTCGTCAGAGTCAAAAATACAACTGACTCTGACCCAAAAACCCAGTTGGGTTTTCGACTCTGACGAAGACCGCTTGTTACGGTTGAAAGATCTTAGTCTTGTTTTCCCATTTTCTTATTGTGGTTTGAACATTGATATATTGGTAACTGGATCAATCACAATCAGTACTACCTCCAGGAAGTAAAGATTAATAAACATCTACTATTAGAACATTTATATTATACGTAAAAAGATCTCACATAAACACGTGAAATAAGAATCAATGATCAAACCACTATATCAAATGAGAAAACAAAACATTTGTCCTTCCTGCACTTTCGCCCTTTTAAAATACCACTCTTCCCTCCCAATCTTCTCAACGTCTTTCCAGATGTTTTTTTCATCTAGTGTTTCAGTTGGGTTTTTGACTCTGACGAAGACCGCTTGTTACGGTTGAAAGGTATTAGTCTTTGTTTTCCCATGTCATATTGTGGTTTTATCGTTGATTATACCTAAATGGAACATTATATATTATACACCCAAGAATTATAGTTGAGTGTAGGCCACTCTAGATTTTTTTGTTCGTCTGTTGGAAATTCTTACAAATAATATATACGCATCTTTTTTTTTTTAAATTTTTCTTTCAATAGAAGTGATTTGTTACTGCCTGGTACAGCAGAGAAATGACTGTCTGTTCAATCCTAGCAAGTCCTAATTAAGTTAATCAATTAATATGTATAAACTAATATGCAATATGTCTTCATGAATATTCATCAATATTATACAGTAGTATCGTATAATATTCGGGTTAACAGTATTAACATAATAAGTAGATACCACAACCATCTATTAAGTTAAATGGCAAATAAACAGAAGTCTCTAATGCAGGGGTTCTCAAAGGGGGTGAAATTCACCCCCAGGGGTTAATTTTGGATCTTCAGGGGGTGAATTGTGACCACAGTAGGTTTACAGAGTGAGGAAAGCTATTATAGGTTTTGACCTTTTAATTATAATGTAAAACAAAATTTATAGAATTAATATTTAATATATCCTTTAATAATTGTAATTAGCATTTGATTTGTAAAATTCTCTTATAACTATAATCACTGTAAAGTTGTAAAAGTGTATATACTACCTTGGGAAGAATAGGGGGTGGGGGGAATGGCATTGTGGGAAATGACGAGAGGGGTGAATGGGCCAAGGGAGGCTGAGAACTCTTGCTTTAATGAAATGAATATAAATTCTTAACTTAATAAAAGGTAACTAATCAACCATGTGACTATCATATTATAGATTACATGCTTATACATATATTAGAATGATAAGATTGGTTACCTCCCGTATGGTTAACGATGTAGTGACAGAAATATCGACATGTATTACTCAATATCCATCATTTCAAATTGCTCTATTCATAGCATTTTTGAAAAAAAAAAAGTATTTGTAAAGGTAGTTGAGTTTTCATTTTCATAAATACCTTGTAAACTTCAATAAACTATCTTCCAGCAACATATCTATTCAATGATAATGTGAAAACTTGAAGCCTATTGCCTTAACCTTAATTGATTTTTACTTTTTACTCAATATTTTACACAAAAACGGCATGCATAACTTTTCAAACAAGTATTATTATTTTTTAATGTTAACTTTTGAACCATGTTTATTTTTCTATTTATTTTAATTAATTTCTCAAGCTGTTAACTAATTTTACAACATTATAGGGTAAAAAGCTAATGAAATGGTCTCCACATATAAAAATTTAATCGTATAAACAACGCGTTTCGAACATGTAGTGTTCTTCTTCAGGCATTAACTAAGGGTGAGTGTCTGTGGTATAGCTTTTTACTCTACAATGGGCTACCCTACAATTCACAATCCGTGAGTTGTACCTCATACACTCACGTTTAGTTTGCCTGAAGAAGAATACTACGTATTCGAAACGCGTTGTTTATACGATTAAATTTTTATATGTGGAGATTTTTCATTAGCTTTTTACTCTACAATGAGTAAATACTACGTAATAACTGATTGCACTACGTTAGAATTATACAACTTTTTCATTGCAATGAAGTATTACCAAATTAAAAGTCTATCAGACGTTGCCCAGCCGTTAGCCTGTTTGTCATTAAGATTGAAGTTTAGCTGTTTAAATCTTGTAAAGACTTAAGTTATACATGTAAAGTTTGAAAATCCTGTGCCAGCCGTCCCTTAAAGGATACAAACTGTAATCCTCAGTCCTATAGGATGCCAATTATATGTTGAATTCCTTATAAACTGGAAGAAAAACGAAATCTGAGTCTAAATAGGATGCAAATACGTGTACAGCTTGGTAGTGTAGTTCGCGGAAAACTACTAAGGATAATAAATAACAAATAGGCAACACTTCACGCCTCTAGAACAGCGCCAAATTGGAAACCTGTAAGATTTGGTGGTGAAAATAAACAATTTTTCAATTCTATCCTTCCAGTTATTCATTAATATCTTTCTCTCCAGTGAACACTATTTAAAACGCACTTAAATTAGTAACATAGAAAGAAGAGATTTCTTCGTCTTAACCAGTAATTGGGTTATTTTTAATAGCTCCCATCAATTATATTTCAGCTCATAAATAAATCATTTGAACTTGAGCCAAAACTTCCAATTAACTTTGAAAATAATCGAATTCTTTGTGTTCATAAACCAGAAAACTCCCACTATATTTCAAACAATTAACAATCAACATTGTTTTATATATATGTTTTAAAAAAAAACGTCTGTTTTTTTTCTTTTTTATTCTTTAATTTCGTTGCTTTAATAATGGAAACGAAATACTGATTGATTGGGCATTGTGCATGAGTTAACTTGTGAAAAGCTTTACAGAGAATTCCCTATTTGTTTTATTTGTACCAACAAATATAACAAGGCAACATATAAATATTTATTTAGTTTGTTTTTTGTATAATTGATCTTGGAATCTTTGGTAATTGTTAAAACATAAAAATATTTTAAACCTAAAATTATATCATTCGAAACTTATGCTACTTCTTACTATAATGTAAATAAAATATGCGACACCAACAATTTTTAAGACGTCTGATGGATTGACAGATTGCGAGGTACTTTGAATCTACTTTTTATGTATTCAGAATCATGTGTGATTAGAAATTCGTTTTAAATAAGTATTAATTTTAAAAAAATTTGATCAAAAACTTCATTAAATACATTAATCATAAAGAAAACGTTCTGCAGAAAGGAAACATATATACATAATTTAAAAAAAAATTGGAATATAGCGTTAAATTTTGAATTAATTAATTCTCTTTGTACTTTTTCAAACTTTATACGTATTTTTTTGCTTCTATTGACGATATAATATTTATATTAATATTTAACATTTTTTTAGTTAAAATATAATAATAATATTAATTATTTTTCAGCTCTTGTAGAAAGTTTCTGAAACTGGTATACCAATATCTCTACGGTCTTTTCTGAATTTAATATTTGTCTATCTGTCCGTTTGCACTTAGAAATAGCTAAACAATATCTAATTTTAATTTAAAGGAATGAATTTTTTTATGTGTTTGAAATTTAATCTTATTGGAAAAGTCTTACGGAATTTTTTTAAGTTTTAATATAAAATCGATCTTTATTGTACACAAATGGTCAGTGTAAGTCTCTGTGTGTTCACTTATAAGACTGCCACTGCAACCTATCCAAACCTATTATTATAAAGAGCAAAAATATTCCTTTTCCATGCTTTAACATTACCAAAAAATTATGGAGTTCTTAAATTTATAAAAGATATACGTCTAACGATATACTAAATGGTGGAATAGTTAGACTGACATTTCTGCTAGACTACCACAGTCACCCCAGAGGATATATATATATATATATATATATATATATACAATATATATATACTTCGAGTAAAATGAAAGCTCCGTGTGGACAATGAAAACTTTAACACATAGAAAAGAACACAGAAAGTCACTACAGAACTTACTTCGATATTCGACATCCATCGTTAAGGGGAAGATGTGCGAAGTGCACTTCTTCCCCATGACGACGGATATCGAAATATTCAAGTTAGTTCCGTAGTGACTTTCTATGTTCTTTCTTATGTGTTAAAGTTTATATATATATTATATATTAGGGCTCATATTATTATAGTAGTCCATTTTCCCAGCATATCATATTAACTCTTTACAATATCTTCAGTTTTTCTGTAACTAAACCTAATAACTAGAACTATTTCTGAATGTATTCTAAGAAACATTTCTAAGTTAATGTGATCAAAACCGACAAGTACAGAAAATTGTTTATAAGTCTAAGTTGAGTTTTTGATTTTTATAGCTATATTACTTTTTTGTGGTAATCAGATTTGTTTTTCACTGTAAAATAATTCTACTTAGAGTTTGCTCCAAAATTTTTTGTATTTACAGTTCGCTCTATAGGGTAGATAAAAATAAAAACTATGTAATCATAAAATGTGCATTTTTTTCATAGGATGGTCTATTCTGTCTTATGAAAAAAAAAACAAAGCAAAACAAAAACGTATACTACAGAACCGCTAATGAGGTTCTATTTTTTGGTATAATTGCATTACAATCCGTCAAACCGTGTGACCTTTATCAGTATCAAACGGTGCCAATATCATTCATCAGTCGAAAATTTTACATTATATTACAAAACAAAACATTTAAGTTTTTGATAAAGACTGAAGATTATCATGTAATACTCTGGTTTCATAATTATCACAAAATTTTGAATCTCTAGCGGTAGTAGTTTTGAAAAGTTGTTTAAAATCACAGTGTGACCAAAAAAGTTTTTTTATATAGCTATATAATATAATATATATAGCTATATAATATATAAAAAATCACATAAGGGGTTATTGAGGATTTTGGTCATAAAACATACAACTTCTGATCATCAGCCGACGTTTCGCCAAAAGTTGTTTGGCATTTTCAAGGCTAAAAAACAATTTATTAAACGACATAAGTAAAGCAAGATAAATACATCATCGGACACCATCCAACAGAAAACAAACAACACAAACAACAATTATAGTACCCAGAGAACCACAAAAGTATCATAAAATACCTAGGGTTATTATGATTATTATTATTATTATTTAAAAAACAGACATTTGTCGTTTAAACCTAATTGCGTATTATTAATTATTTAGAACACCAAAAAACCACATTTTCAAAACAGAAAAAAACACAACAGACAGTAATAAACACAGCAAATTACAAAACCATGAAAAAAAGAGTCAAAAATGAAAGAAATTCAGAGGAAAAAACAAAAACCTTACGTTTTAACATATTACCTAAGGTAATATGTTTGTAAGGTTTTTGTTTTTTCCTCTGAATTTTGTTTGTTTGTTTTCTGTTGGATGGTGTCCGATGATGTATTTATCTTGCTTTACTTATGTCGTTTAATAAATTGTTTTTTAGCCTTGAAAATGCCAAACAACTTTTGGCGAAACGTGGGCTGATGATCAGGAGTTGTATGTTTTATTACCAAAATCCTCAATAACCCCTTATGTGATTTTGAAATATCAGTGGTTGAGAAACTATATCAATATATAATATATATTGCAATAATATATATAGCAATATATTTTATATTCACATTACAAATCCAAGATTCCAAACAGATTTCTTTAAAATTTGGACCAAAAATTTTGTTTAAAAACCTTGTTGTTCTGTCTTTTTTAATTGACTTATAAAATATATATTATGAAAGATGCAAATAATTTTGTTCCTCAATGTCAAAAGTTCTTTGAAACAGTTCTGTAATAATGAAAAATGAACTGTCAAAGGATTTTCGTTTGCTTTGGTGCATACATTAAATAAATGTGTGATATATTATGAAATACAAATTAGCATTAAATTAGATCTAACTGATTAAAATAAGAGAGAGGGAAATCAGAGAAAGAAAATTATTTGGAAAATAATAAAGGCTAAAAGCATAAAGATCAACTTTGATACATCTAGCGCTACCTAACAAATGGGCTAGAGTTTATAATTAAACAAATAAAACTTAACTCATACGAATTTTTTTTTGTACTTCCGAGTTAATATCCAGTAATAGTTACATTCAAAGTTCACTGCAATAAGAGAGGACTGTAGGAATGTTAATATAACGAAATCAAAGGGATTTTGAAAGGACTGAAACATGTAGTAGGAGAAGAAACCTTAAATACGACAGAAATATTATATATAAAACGATTTCACATAAACACGTGAAACAACAATCAATGATCAAACCACAATATGAAATAGGAAAACAAGTTGGGGTTTTTGACTCTGACGAAGACCGCTTGTTACGGTTGAAAGAAAACAAATAGTCTTTTTTTCCTTATTTGATATTGTGGTTTGATCATTAAATATTACATAAAAAAAATGGTAAAAAATAGAAAATAAATTACACTATAAAATCGGAAATGAAATCAAAAAAGGACACAATACGAGTTCAAAATCACGGAAGAGCAAGTTTTATTTTCGCATTAATGAAATTAGTGAGTGCTATTTTCAATTCTCTTAACAAAGGATAGTTTTAGCTAGATTTATATCAAGATATTGCTGCTTTATCCATTTCTCCAGAGTTTCACTATACAGGGTAAAGAAACACACTTGCAAACTTAAACTTTCATGGATACGAAACAGGCTGTAGACCCAACGGCAAATAATCTGTTGCAAGTAACGGATAGTAATCCGTTGCAAGTAACGGCAAGTAATCCGTTGCAAGTAACGGCAAGTAATCCGTTGCAAGTAACGGCAAGTAATCCGTTGCAAGTAATAGCAAGTAATCCGTTGCAAGTAACGGCAAGTAATCCGTTGCAAGTAACGGCAAGTAATCCGTTGTAAGTAATGGCAAGTAATCCGTTGCAAGTAACGGCAAGTAATCCGTTGCAAGTAATAGCAAGTAATCCGTTGCAAGTAACAGCAAGTAATCTGTTGCGTCTACAGTGTGCTTGGTCTCTCTCTCTCTTCTCTCTCTCTCTCTCTCTCTCTCTTTTTTTTCAAGAAGACGGATTACCCGAAAATTGGAGTTTGAGAGTGCTACTCTGTATGTTACTCTTCTTCGATTTTGAACTCTTAGAATATGAATTTTGTAGAAAATTAGAAATTACATCAGGATGAATGAGTTATTTATTCACAATTCGTGTTTTATTCGCAATAATATGAATAAAAAATCAAGTCCTGCCACCAAATTGCCGCGGTATATACAGGTATATAGTGTAGGTGTGTTTGTATGATTGATTGATAGGAGAGCTATTTGAGAAGGGTGAATGCAAAGCAAGTCCGATAGCTGGCTCGCAGACTGTGATGGAACCAAAATGAGATTACCACCGCACCCTGATTAGCAAATTGATACCCTCGGCCTTCCAGCCATTCACCTTCCAACCCCTAACCGAATTAAAGAATTCACCCCCAAGATATCGTCAACCCTTCCTCCACATCCAGCAACACTAGTGCCAAAACAAAATCATTACCATTCAAAAAAACACTCCATACAACAATTGAAAATTTAATTAGATTTCAAAAATATTACCATTATTTCGCATAACACAATATAAACTGTCAAATTTCCATGAGGAGTAGAGAAATTTAAAACTAATTGAAAATTTAATTTTATTGTATTCATCAAGGGCATAATTAATGTTTAATGAAGACTGATATATTATTTAAAAACTAAATTCCAATCAAATATCGTAACCATGCTCACAGATAAATATATCATTACAGTTTACAACTGTCTGACTAGTTATAACTTTCTAAATGATGTCTCCACCTTGGAATCTTTTTTTTTTCCTTTCTATGATAAAAGAACGATTGAAATAATTAGTGGTTAAAGTACTTGTTAATTTCGAGGAAATAAGATATGCTCATTTAGATATATATAACAAAATAGAGGAGTAAAGTTAAGAATGGCAGAGAGTTTCAAATTTATATATACATATAAAACCAATTTAAAAGAAGATAGCACACAGATACACAGGAATAACTCACTTCTATCTTTCGACCATCGTCGTCATCAGGAGGCAAAGAGTCCGCTGGACCGTTTTTTTTTTTTAGTTATATATATATTGATGAAAGTATCAACCATGGAATAGAAACAAAACTAAAGTTTATCGGACTCGGTCAGTTCCTCAGGTTCAAATTAAACTCTCATTGCCTTTTTCGGCTTTTTAGGTTCAAATTAAACTCTAATACAATGAGAGTTTAATTTAAACCTGAAGAACTGACCGAATCCCGATAAACTTTAGTTTTGTATACATATATATATATATAAAAAATAAATTCAAAACGAAGGAAACACACAGAAAGACACAGACATAACTCACATCAATATTTCGATGTGAGTTATGTCTGTGTGTTTCCTTCGTTTTGAATTTATTTTTAAAAAGTCCGCTGGACCGTTTCTTTTAATTGTTATATATATATATCAGTTCAAAAATGAAGGAAAGCAACACACAGTGAAAGAGACACACTTACAAACTCAAACTTTCGGATGATCAGTCTTCAGGAGAAAAGAGAATGGGCGACCAAGCACGCCGGAAACACAATGGCAGGAAACCGTCCCGACAACCGACCGGGCTATATTTGGATCATCCGAAAATTTGAGTTTCTAAGTGTGTCTCTTTCTCTGTGTAGTGCTTTCCTTAGTTTTTGGAGTGATTTGTGTCCAGTTTGGATCGTTTTTTTAGAATTTTAAGTGAGGTTTTATATATATATATATATATATATATATATATATATATATAGATAAACTAGAATTTAAAAAGAACACATAGAAAGGAAATCACTGAACTCACTACTATATTTCAAGTATACTATAGATGTCCTCGTCTTATATATATATATATAATATTACACACAAAAAACATTAAATGAATATCAACATTTAAAGTACAGTTAAGAAATAGGAAATGCAATTAACTTTCCACTATCATAACTGGTTTTTGTCAGATTTACTCTGACTTACTAACTCTAATACATGTACCATATTTCTGGAATAATTATTGCGGTATTGACTTGGTAATCTAAATATTTATATATATTTATCCTGTCTATTAACATTCATTCAATAATCTGATTGTATGACTTATGATACAGTCTAGTCCTTCATCTAAAGAAACTTTAAAGTGTTTGTGAACATCCGAGAGCTCTAGTTTAATACTTTGTAATAATGAAATAAGTGAGTCCTATTTTCAATTTTCTTGATAAACGACAGTTTTAGCTAGATTGATATCAAAATATTTCTACATTATCCATTGTTTTTAGAATTTCATAATCTTGCGGCATAATCTCATTTTATTTTTATCTAAGCACTAAGCACTTAAGTGGGAGATAAAGGTGATTCTTCAATATCTTTAGAATTCGTGATTATATAGAGTTGTGCTGAATGTTAATATTGTTAGTTCGACAGACATTGTTAAGAACATAATTTTAATTCTTCATGAAGTTGATTGAAGAATTTTTTACTTCGTTGAACGATTTCAAGTATTCATTATCTTCTAGATGATATTGATTTCGTTGAAAACTCCCAGTTTTGCTCTGGGAAGACCAAAAACTAGTTTAATGAAGAAAACAAGGTGTCTTACGTATATCTCATTTTAGAAATATACGTAAGAGTAGAATTTCATTTCTTCTCATAAATAAAGGATAATTAACAAAGTTGTTCTTGCATATATCGCTTATACTTTAAATACATTTTTGCTCCTATGTCGTTATGTAATGCATATGGTGAGATCTGGAGTCTCACTTCTGATTTGGTGTCTATTCACCATGGTGAATAATATTAACAATAGTAACAATTGCACTTAGTGTCACCTACTCATGTAGGAACCACGCCCAATGTTGCCTAACATTGCTATTGATGTAGTGAAAACAGTATATTATTATAAACAGACCAAAAGAATCGCTATAAAAATGAAATACGTTTGTTTGGATAAATAGAAGACTTAAGATGGTATCAATAATAATATTTTCTTTATATCACAACTCAAATATATTTTATCTAAAAGTAGATAATTCAATATAAATCTTCAAGCTTCTTTTTGAACTTGAAGCAAAAGTTTTAATATAACAGATGGGTGGGTTTTTAGTAGGACGAATGTAAACACGAAGACATAACGAAGGGGACACAAGCTTGACTTTGTGAAGATTAAAAAGAATATTTGATGTTGGCCATAGAAGTCAAAGAGGACTCGACGTCATCAAGAGCTCAGAAACGCTGTTCACAACGACAAATACTTAATTCACCTGCAATTTAATATGCTTTTCACTTCAATTTTATTCGGTCTTTCGCGAGAAATAAAATATTTTATTCAACTTTTAAGTCAGTTCTTTTTTTTTTTTAAAGGCAAAGTTAAAACATTCCATCCGTAAAAGTATAAAATAATTTATTTAAAAATATCGCAAAAAGAAAAAATTAAAACAAAAGTATTTAAATGAAAACTGTTTATTTTACTAAAATAAAACGGTAAAATTCAAGTTATGCTTTCTTTTTTGGTGTGATTTTCAGTTTGAGGAAGTTTAGCAAAAAGAAGGCTATGCATATATTTGGATTTTTTTAAAAAAAGGATGTTTAAAACCATTTTAAACCAAACATAGCACAAATATAATTACAGTTGAATATGTTTCTTCTTCTTGAAAATGTTTGCTTAAAATCCTTTGAAAACATCTGTTGGTTTACCAAAATAATTGCTAAATTATCGATACAATTATTAAGTTTTATATAAGTATTCATATATTAATAAAAAAAATTTCTTTTACAAATATTAAGTTTATTAAACTTTTTTTAAGGAATGAAGCACGCTTTTTTCTCAATGTACCATACAATCCTTGTCAAAGTATCTGATATCATCAGAGCTATGAATTCCCAATCACCTGCTTAATAAGTCTTCCATAAAAAGTACATAATGATTAAAGCAATTAAAACACATTTTTTAAACATCATTAAACAACAACTTATGTAGTTAATCTTTGTTCTTTTGCCCATTAACAATATTTTGAATAATAAATATACTTTTGTGTATAATAAAGAAAACTTTTTAAGAAAAGCATTTTCAATAAAATGTTTAAAATATTTAAGAAACCAAAACAGAGAAGTTCATTTAACTTGAAATAGTTTTTATTAGAATATAAAAGAGATTGAAGGAATTTCAGAGAAAATATTTGTTTATAAGTTTTGATGAAAACTCCTACAGGATTGAAGTTTTTTTTGTTTCCAGAGAGATATTTAGTAGATATTAGCTAGAAGTATATTCAATACTTTTCACTGAATTCTTTGTTTTAATTTTTGATTTATATTTATATAATAATAACTCATTTCTATACATTAAAGATGGTAAAACATAGTCCAGTACACAATGATTTTATGTTTCTTATCAGTAGGAAGTTACAGATCTGAGTTAGTGGTTCAAAACGGAAATCTATGTGGATCTACATTGTTTGCAACTTATCACAATAGGGTGTTGAAAAACCGAGTCAAGATAAATTTATGCACTATATACAATGATCAAACTACAATATGAAATGGGAAAACAAGACTAAGATCTTTCAACCGTAATAAGCGGTCTTCCCAACTCTGACGAAGACCGCTTGTTATGGTTGAAAGATCTTGGTCTTTTTTTCCCAGTTCATATTCTGGTTTGTAGATTGATTGTTATTTCACGTGTTTATGTGAAATCTTTATATATATATATATATATATATATATAATGATCAAACCACAATAAGAAATGGGAAAACAAGACTAAGATTTATTCTTGCATATAAAAAATGAAAATCATCATATTGATTGGAGAGGAGCTAAATTTATTACCTATGAAAAAGCAATGTTGTTAAGAAATATTATTGAATCGTCTCTAAATAAATTTAATAGATCTAATATTATAAACATTAGTAACGGTCTCTTCAAACTTGATACTTTCGTCACGAGGGCAATAGCCTCTTCAAAGAGGGTTGACAGCTAGCGGATAGTTTTTTACTTTTTCTTACTGTACTCCTTTGTTTCCCCAAACATCCCTTTCTGGACATTAGTCCTTTCCTGCACTTTCACCCTTTTAAAATACCACTCTTCCCTCCCACTCTTCTCAACTCCTCGCCAGATGTTTTCTGCATCTAGTGTTCAGTTGGGTTTTTAACTCTGACGAAGACCGCTTGTTACGGTTGAAAGATCTTAGTCTTGTTTTCCCATTTCTTATTGTGGTTTGATCATTGATTGTTATTTCACGTGTTTATGTGAAAGCTTTTTATTTATATATATATATATATATATATATATATATATATATATAATATATCATAATATATATATATATATATATATATATATATATATATAATATATATAATATATATATATATATATCATATATATATATATATATATGTCGAACAGTCATGGTATTATCGAGAGTTCGAGGAGCATAACAAATAAAAACTGAGTGTTATTTTTACGAATTCATGCTTCCAGCAATAAAAGTTTTAAATTATACTAAATAGCCAGCTTTGAAATTGATTTGAGTGGCAAATTACTAATAAATATTTTCTCAGCATACATTCACAGCAACATTATAACTGAGTACAGCACGCACAAAAAAGATAACACTCGCTCAGAGTAATTGAATTTTTATGATCTTTGATAAATGGAAAGATAAGTGATTTTTTTAAAAAACACTAGGATTCCATAACATTTCCTCTATAACAATGTTAAAACAAACAAAAAATGTAAAACATAATTCAAAATTGAAAACATTATTTGAAGAATAATAATTGTTATATTCCCATATCTTAAATTAAACATTATCTTAAAACGACATTTTTTCTTAGATAATTCTGACATGCTTCAGAACAAAATAGGAATATTTTCAATTTTAAATGGGAAAATTTTTGTTTTAAATATTCAATGTAGAAGGAGGTCAGGTAAACTATGTAAGAAATCCACTGGTTATTGCAACAAAAGCCATGTTCTCCTGTAAGAGATTACTTCAAAACATGAGATCTACACTTTCGTTTTTCAAAAAAGTTAATACTGCTTTAGTTGCACTAATGATATTATAAGCATGAGTGGTGTGATATAAAAAATAAGGTACATTGATATATTGATATATATATATCAATATATTGATATATAATGATAAGTGGATCACACTATGTGTACTACCTCTAGGAATGAAAAACTAATAAACATCTCCCATTTATCAAGCTGATTGACTGTTTGATTCTTGACCACTCTATATTCACAGGTTTTGAGATTTTTTGTAGGTTTTGGTCTGGATATTAAAAAACGCTTCTTCGCCAACGTTTCGACATATATTTATGTCCTCCTCAGGGCTAAAACATTAATACATTGAGCACAAATATTACGACTACATTAAGTCTTTTGTTTGCTGATATGTAACAAAAAAAGATAAACTATAGATTTACGTATTTTAGTCTATATTAATGTTTTAGCCCTGAGGAGGACATAAATATATCTCGAAACGTTGATAAAGAAGCATTTTTTAATATCCAGATCAAAACCCACAAAAATTTCAAAATCTCCCATTTAGATATTTTTAGAATGCCTAAATTGAACATTATATATTATATACCCAAGAAGTATGTTATTATGTTAGTTATAGTAAAGTTGAGTGTAGGTCACTCCAGAGTTTGTTTTTAGTCGGTAAAAACCGCTATTTTTTAATCTGTTTGAGAGTGTAATGAAGTTTTTACGCTATCTGCTCAAGTTGGCTTGTTGCCACAGAGTAGACCAAGAACTGAAACCGAAAGCTGTAGATGTTGAGTGATTTATATAAACAAACATGTCGACTTTGAAGTGAAGAAACTCTAGAAAAGTGGAGGGATGCAGTGTTATCCAAACAACTCCACCTAGGCTAACAAACAAATCACTGTCTTTCGCTTGTGTCTGTACATCTGCAGGTTGAACCACACTGGTGCAGCTTAATATCAATGCTTTATTCACCATGTCTTTAGCATTTCTATCTAACATTTACAGACATTTCAAACTTTTCAGTAACATGTGCCAATAGCTTTTGAAAACGTAAACAAATTCTCGCATAAAATTTCATCATACATTTGAATTATTTACTACAATGCAAAATAGAAGCACTTAGTCTACATGGAAAATTATGTTTGTAAAGCAGTGTTTCTCAAACTTTTTTTGACGAGGAACCCTTTTTGCTTCAGTAACTTTCCCTGGAACCCCAGATTCTAATGATTTTATATAATCATAATATAAATATATAAATACTACGTATGTTTAAAAACAATTAAAAAGGAATATTACTACAATGTGTATTTTACGAATAATGAATAAAAAATTCAAAACTAAAAGATTTTAATTTTCATATTTTCCACAAGTACATAACACATAAAACAGAATTATCAGCATTTTTAAAGTAAAGTTTATTTTGTAATTATTTTTAGCTTTATGGTTGAGAGTCTGATTCTCAAGTTAGCCCCAGTATTAAGTCTACTTCGGTATTTGGTGTCTATGGCAGTTTAAAGGGAAAATCCAGTTTCACAGCAATGGTAGCAATGTTTAAAGTGCTACTTTTGCAATAGCAGGGAATTCGGGAATCAGATAACTCCAAAAACTGATTAGTGATTCATCCTAAGTATGAATAAAATTTTGACCACTTCTACTTATGTGTATAAGTAGATATACATATTATTCGGTTTCATGATTCACAAAAAACACAGAATAAGTTCATACTTACTAAAAAAAAATTTAGAAACATTTTTTTTCTAAATGTTTTTCGCAGAACTCTAGACAATCCTTTAAGAAACCCCTGTATTCTGCGGAACCCACTTTGAAACCTGTTGTAAAGTATTAAATGAATACACTGTTTTACCTCGCATACTGCTGTTGTAGCTCGTTGACCGGTTTCAGGTATCACCCGTCTTCAAAAAGAATTGATCTAAGGAGTCGTACATTCGTAATTAATAATGTGTTAGGTTAGTTAAGAGGTTAACGTATTCGCCTCTGGCCTGGTAGCTCGGGGTTCGATCACCACCTGGCCCTCGATTTATTCATGCGGGAGGTGAATAAATTTGCGTACGACGACCCTGTGAGAGGACGTTAAGCCTGTACGATGTGAGATACTCGTTAAAGATCCCTACTTAAAATGCACTTGAGTTAGGCAAAATTTAGGACTCCCAATATAAAATCTGTAAAATCACCGATCAAACAAAAAGCCAGTAAACAGCTGACGTTATCATCTGCTAGGAGATCGGTTTAAACAATAAAATAAAATCTAGAGTGACCTACACTCAACTTTACTATAAGTAAACACAATACAAACTAATTAACCACCAACTGATGTTTTGTGCTCTTTACATTTAATCAGTATGTGTCATTTGTTTAAATTTGACTATAATCGCTTTATTAGTTATTAGAATCGTGAACATGACATCTGATAAAAATAATTAAACAGAGAGCCTGAAACTCATCGGACTTGTACACTCTGCAGTAATACTGTTGTAATAAAATAACATATGGCATACACATGTCATATATGACATAAAACATGACATGTTGTTGTAATAACATATGCCATTGTTGTAACTCAATATAACATCAGATTTTATGTTCATTAATGTCATTCATAAATGTAAATAGAGAAGTATTCCTCCCTTCTATAGTTTTAGGAAAGGTTTGATAGAAATCTTTGTTTATTCTGGTATGATGCTTCGAATACAGATATAATGTGATCAAAGGTTTAGTGATACCTCTTCTAGACACAGAATTTGAATTCTTTGTATGATGTCAAATACAGCTTCTGATCATAGTAATTAAGTAAATAATTTAAAAGAAACAATACAAAATAAGAGATAAGACTGAGACTGTTTAAGGCCAGAAATTACTTAGGTAAATTATGAAAAATAGGTATAACTATTATACCAAATAACTGTTTTCAAAGATATTAAAATATGTTTCTTGAATAATCATATTGAACTGAAATAATCATATTGATTCAGTTTGACGAATTCTTTAAGTCCACAAAACTTACAAGGTAAACTTTTTGATTATATACATGGTGGTAATCTAGTATTCTATTTTCCTGGTGAAGTGAAAATAAATATAAATTGTATAGACATATATAAGAATTAGCAATGTAAGAATAGTATAAAAATAATATAAATGATGTTAAAAATATATTATTACTAGATAAGCGTAGACAGTCTAAAGAACAAATAATGCACTTGTAATATTGAAAAGAAAATTAATATAATATTTCCACTAACCGGAGTTATGATGTTCAACACCTTCTGTATTCTTGCACTGTCATTTAATCAACGTAAACTCATATTTAAAACATTAAACTAAATTTTTTAATTAATGTACTAATTTAAACACAGATAATAAACTAAAAGACCACCTTTGAATTAATTTCAAACTGTTATAAATGAAATGGACATCGAATGGAAAGGCGATTAGAAATTAGAATGACTTGAAAAAATAAGAGCCTATGATTGGTTGAAATAATCATACGATAGAAATGACATGCGCATTATGTACTGTTGGCGGGAAATGAAGCGGCTTCATTCTGCGTGAGTAATCATTTATATAGCACTAAATAGAGACCTATGAATCTTAAGTTGTATTTTAAACATTTCTTTTCACCCAGTTTATACTTTGATAAGAGGAACTTTGTTTTACTGGCATTATTTAATTTTATGGATTCCGTATTATAAAGTTTTCGTTTTATTTGTACAAAATCGTATACCATTGTAACAAATCTGGAGTAGCCTGCACTTAATTTTGCTATAAGTAAACAATTAACAAACTAATATACAACAAAACATTATTTTTGCCTCCTCAAAAGCTTTCACATGCAATCATAGATCAAGATTTTTACATTTTTCTGAAAAAAAAAATACCTTTTTATTTTTTTAAAAATGTAACCATTTCTTTCGTTTATTTCTTCTTTGATTAAATCATGAATATGCACTTTATATCGCTGTCTTAAAGTCCTATTTGTTTATCCAATATAGTGGAAAGGAAAGTTCAAAATCATTGCATCTTATTCTCTAAAGCTCATTTTAATTGATTATTACCATTGTTTAAAAAAATACAACTAATTACCCATAGAAATGAATTAAAAACTAGAAATGGTTTAATATATTTATCTTCTGCATGATAAATATAATAATAAAGCTGTAATAATAAATAAATATATATATATTTTATTATAAGTAAACTTAATATCAAACTTCTTGGTCTTGTTTTCCCATTTCTTATTGTGGTTTAATCATATATATATATAATGATAAACGAAAAACGGTCCGGCAGGACAGATTACACTTAAACTGTGACACATAGATAGTAACATAACAGTGTATATGTTACAGAAGTGAGTTCTGTAGTGTCTTTCTGTGTTCTTTTCTATGTGTTAAAGTGTATATATATATATATAACAAACACATTTTCTTCTTCTCGGAGTTTGGTCAGGGTAAATATATGGAATCACCTTTTTGCCAACGTTTCGTCTTTATTTTAAGACATTCTCAGGGCTATAAACTAACAAAAAAACAATAAACAATGGACATTTGTCATTTCTATTTTAGAAACATCATAAACAAATTGAAAAAAGAACTTACTGAAGGCTGGGTTCTGTTACATTACAACAACCGTTAACCGTCATTACATGTGCTGCCGTACAAAATGTGTTTACTTGTGACAAAATTTTTGCGGACAAACCAACAGATAGAAATTTTTGTAAGGGTGGATTCGGTTTCTCTAATGTACGAGTATGAAACGTAAAGAACTTAGTTGAAATGAGCAAGTTCTCAGCAATGTACAGACAAAATATTTCTTTTATTTATATAGATTTATATCAATAACTACAGCATTGACACCAGCTCATGTCATCTTTAAAGGATATCAACAAATGTCATAACTGATCATTATTTGAACTTAGAAATTTGTAATTGATAAAACACTAATGTACAGAGTCTCCATAGTACTATTATTCTAATTCAAATTTTGGAATTCTTTGGAATTCAAATTGGAGTGAGAGGGAAGAGTGGTATTTTAAAATAGTGAAAGCGCAGGAAAGGACTAATGTCCAAAAAGGGATGTTTAGGGAAACAAAGGAGTACAGTAAGAAAGAGTAAAAAAACTATCCGCTAGCTGTCAACCCTCTTAGAAGAGGCTTTCGTGAAGAAAATACACAACACGCGTATTACAAATATTACGAACAAGTACACGTGTAATTAAGATTATACACAACAACAGAGTAATAAAACATATTTGAACAACTAATGTAGCACCTAATTACATGAATTGAAATTAATCATTAGGTATGTCATTTATTTATTTATTCCACATATTGTATTAAATAGAAATATTGCATTACAACAGTTTTGGGTAACCATTGAATTATCCAGTAATTGTTAAATATAAATAAACTTCTTTAGTGCATTATTAATTGAATGAAGCAACTTCTATTAATGTATCAATGTATTTAAATTTGTTTAATGAATTTAACTGTGCTGTTGTGTAACCTTTATATAAATTAGTTTATGAATACAAATTGTCTGCCTCGTTGAAGTCTAATTTAATTTCTTCTGTTTGTATAGGATTACTCAAGAGATTACTATTGTTTGTGACTTTATTTTGTTTCTTCAGTAATCAATAAAACTTCAACTTGATATAATTCAACTTGACATTACACTAAACGTAAAAAACTGGAAATGTGTTTCAAGGTTTTTTTCAATTACAATCTTTACATTCTTCGCGATGTTACAACGACCCATTCAAACTTCTCTTTGTCAAGTGAAACGATTAAAAGGAACTATCATTTTATTGATTCTCTTAAATAAAACAGTTTTGAAAATATTAAAAAATTCTTATAATTTCTAAAGACTTTATAAATATAAATACGATAAAAAGATTTCTCAAAGACACGTAAAATAACAATCAATGATCAAACCACAATATGAAATGGGAAAACAAGACTAAGATCTTTCAATCGTAACAAGCGGTCTGAAAATATATATTGGTCAAACTGGTAGATCATTAAAGACACGTGTAATACAACACCAATACAATGTAAGTAGACAGGAAAAAAGTAGTGCCTTATTCTTGCATATAAAAAATGAAAATCATCATATTGATTGGATAGGAGCTAAAATTATTACCCATGAAAAATCAATGTTGTTAAGAAATATTATTGAATCGTCTCTAATTAAATTTAATAAATCAAATATTATAAACATTAGTAACGGTCTCTTCAAACTGGATACTTTCGTCACGAGGGCAATAGCCTCTTCAAAGAGGGTTGACAGTTAGCGGATAGTTTTTTACTCTTTCTTACTGCACTCCTTTGTTTAAACATCCCTTTCTGGACATTAGTCCTTTCCTACGCTTTCACCCTTTTAAAATACCACTCTTTCCTCCCACTCTTCTAAACCCCTCACCAGATGTGTCGTGCATCTAGTGTTTCAGTTGGGTTTTGTTACGGTAGAAAGATCTTAGTCTTGTTTTCCCATTTCATATTGTGGTTTGGTCATATAACCAAACAAAAAAACGTGTGTACGATATAAATAAGTTATCTCAATTTTTTTAAAAAGAGATATTTTATTTAGATCCTAATTCTTTAAAACTCTCTCAATATAGAATCATACAGAAGAAGTGAAATATTTTATTTTGTAATACAAGATTTGTAAACATGTTTATTCTTTAAATTGATTCTTTTTTTATCATAAATAAATCTCATTTAAATTACTAATAGTGCGAAATATTCAAAATGTTATTATTGATACTTTTTCATTGGTAGTTGACAAACTTGTGTAGCAATCATTGACAATGTTTTCACTGCTGTACTTCAACTTGATATAATTCAACTTGACATTACACTAAACGTAAAAAAACTGGAAATGTGTTTCAAGGTTTTTTGAGACTAATAGCAAATATGGTGGTTGTTGGTTATTCCCAGGGGCTTTTTTTGTAGGAGTGAAGGAGCTGCTATTATTCTGTTTGCCTGGCAACAAACCAGCTGTTATCGTGCTTAGTATAATTCTTTCTGTTGAAGGCTTTCCATCTAGAGATTTATTAACTTTAATCTTGATATTTACGATAACTTGAACTCATTTGCCAGATCATTAATTCAAAAATCTTTTCTTTTTTTTTTGAATTTATTCGATATAAATGATATTTTAAACGTAATCTTAAGATAAAGCTTAGGGGTTGTTAGTCTTTTAAGGTTTTCTATTGATGAGCTGGTGGTTGGCAGTGGGTTCTGTCTGGTGAGCCAAATAGTCGCTCAGTAATAGGCAGGCAATGTGTTCAGCCTGTGCAACAAGTGTCACCTGGCTTCGCTGTCTCCTTACTAACTAACAACCCTCTTCATTTTGCCCTTTCTCTACCATTAGCAGTATTTCAGTCTAATCTTTCAACAACAAACCCAAAAGCTATTACCATTCAAATCCACGTTTGTAAATATACATTCAAACATTAAAAACCAATCCAATATCGAACAAACAAAAATTCAAAAATAAACTCCAGATAATAAGATATATATATATATAAACTAGAATTTAAAAAGAACACATAGAAAGGAAATCACTGAACTCACTACTATATTTCGATGTCCTCGTCTTCAGGAAAAGAAGTGAATCGCTCCAAAGGCTGATAACGACTGACTTGGCGTTCGAACTGAAGCACTCAAACAGGGTAGCCAACTTTCGGAGGAAAGGTAGACAGGGAAGATAAAGAGATACAAGTCAAATAAAAATTAAAAAATGAAAACATTTAACTAAAATAAAATTAAAAGCTGATAACAACTAAAAAATAAGAGGGAAAAAAAAAATCAACGATTGAGGTTAAGCCCAGGAGCCGATCTACCGCCTAGAAGACTAATAAGTGCTTCTTCTGAAGCTCTCAGAGTAACTTTCGAATTAGTCTGATCAATCTGCCTCAGGACCATTATATATATATATATATATATATATATATATATATATATATATATATATATATATATATATATATATGAACAGTCATGGGAAGCTGAACGTTTGGTTAGGCTGACTAGCACAGTCAACCAAACGTATCACGTATGAAATGACGGATTTTAGTTGATCTGATCCTGCAATCTGAGTGGCTCGTAATTTTAATTTGCACATTCTGATTGGATAGAGATTTTCTCCATTTTTGTTTTATATATGTGTTCTTTTCCATATCACTAACCCGATGATGACTTGTGTAAAAGTCGAAAGCTTGTTCGTGCGCGTTTTAACTTTCGTAAGTACTTGTTTTTTGTCACTGTAATTGTTTTTATTTCCGTATTTGTTTTTAATTCGTTGTAATTGTTGTTTCTTATTTGAATTTAGTGTCGTATTAAAAAGTTTTGCCTTTCGTCTGGAAGTTGTGATTTTCTTTTTACATCTGCTCATGCCAAATTAAGATGTCTCTTGGGCAATTAATATGGCTTTTAACACCAGCCCATCGCAAGGTTGTTCGTGAATTGGAGCAGACCAGCTTAAAAGTCGTTAACGCAGAGGCTGCTGTGTACTTTAATGAAACATGTTTACGTGAAGATTTGCTGCCATCTCTTGTTTTCCCATTTTTTATTGTGGTTTGATCATATATATATACTTTTTCAATGAAAATACGATTCGAAATGGACAAAAACAGTTCAATGTACATAAAAAAACATAGAGAGATTAAAAACACACACTTAAAGTCTCTAATTTTCGGTTGAACCGTCTTCAGGGGAGATAAGAGAGGGAAAGCGCACTGGTTCAGAGAAGGTTGGAGACCGGTTGCAGAGGGTCTCCAACCTTATTATCTCCATACTTTTATCTCTCCTGAAGACGGTTCAACCGAAAATTAGAGACTGTAACTGTGTGTTTTTAATATCTCTATGTTTCTTTATATACATTGAACAATACATATATATATATAACTTTAAATTACACAAAGCACGACATAGAAAAGAGAATAAAAAGAACACTTACAGAATTCAATATTTCGAACTGTTGTTCGTCATCAGGAGAGAGAGAGACTAGAAGATATATATATATATATATTTATTATATTATATTATATAATTATATTATTATATTATTATATTATTATATTATATATAGATATATATTATATATATATATAATATTTCTTCGGAATACACTGCTATCGCATTGTAAACAATATTTAATGTACGTATAGATATTACAGGGATCGTTGAAGAGATAACCTGTATAGAAATCTTTTTGTATTCAATCGGGTTATACTGATGGGACAAAAATTGATAACAAACCGCTAAGAATAAGTTACTCTCATGTGTGTACATTTAAACAAGGAAATACAGGAAAGGAAGTAGTGAAACGTTTGGAATAAATGGAACAAAGGTTGATGATTGAATGAAAAAGAAAACATAAAACTGTGTCTTCGAAAATAAACACTCAAGAGTTTTAGAACATTGAAAGAGTGTGAATGGTAATTGGCTCAAATTAAGAAGAAACTGAAACTAACAGGAAGTCAAATGACTTGCACATTAGTGGCCTGTTCAACATGGCGGATTTGTTTACATTAACTTGGAAACCCTTTTCCTAGAACCAAACCACAGATATTTTATTAAACCTTAATTTCGTTTAAAAATAAATTAAAGAAACGTTTTTAATTCGTTAAATTCATATGTTATATATACATAAGTGTTTAAACTATGAACGGGAATAACTATGTTGAGATAAAAATTCAGAGTACTATTGGTGAAGGTGTCTGTATTTTGGATAGAGGCGTAATCCTTTCTTTATCGTATTTCAACAGATTTTTTTTTACTACTTACATAATAGTTACAAATATGTATAATGTTTATAGTGACATATCTAAATCATATGTGGTGTGATCTAAAATCATGGTATGCCGGAGCATTATTTTCGGAACAAACATGTAAGATGATCTACATGCCTTTCTTAGCATCAACATCATCATGTTGATCATCATAACATAATAATAATAAAGTTATGTTTTGAAACTGATATGAATTTCATGATTCACAGGTCACGTGAAACAATTGTGTGGATTGGCACGCGTCTGTTGAAATGTTTTAGCAATAACACTACAAGTACAACCCGTGTCTGTCATCCGTGTCATAGTTTAGCGAGTCCTAATGAGAATTTATATTATATAACCACCTTATTAGTATATGCAACCATCCATCTTATCCCAACACAACCCTTAAATAAATACTTATATACAATGTAATCTTATTGCTGTTATGCTTAACCTATATCAGAATTACAACTGACACAGTACACATTTCCATTCAACCATTGTTGCCATCAGAGGCAGAAATGACTTGCTTAATAACAAAGATCCACGTCATTCACGCTAACTTATTCATATATCATAAGTATACTTGTTCACATAAGAACATATGTGTAATGTTGCTTGCTTATATATGACACTTGAAACAAACTATTTGTATCATTGAGTGTTAGTTTTCCTAACTCGTTTGTCTTTACTCATATTAAAGTCTTACCGTCTTTTTCCGAAAAGAAGACATCCGCTGAAAATAAGTCCTAGTTAGGATAATGTGGACAATATAATTCGTTAAGAAAATGCTGTTGAATGTAGTAGGTATCTCTAGCTGTCGTAATACGAGTATTTCAGAGAAATATTTTTCTCTGCAATATGTTCACATAAAAATGGGATCTATAATTTAGATGTGCTAAAGAATATATATATATATATTCTTTACTTAGTAAAGAAGTTTACTTAGTTTACTTAGTTTTACTTAGTTTTACTCCTTGTTTACTTAGACAAAAAGTATTAATTTAACAACAGCTATATTGCAAGACATGAGATATTCAGACCAATGATTCTACAGGAAATAGATTTGGAAAAAAATGATAACAGAATATAAAATTTTTATAATTTATGACGTATCCCAGACGATGACATGACTGTAATCGAATATATTTAAATTTCTGTATAAAAATAAATATTAAACAAAAATATGTAAATTTTTAGTTAGTTGAAGTTGTTAGTTGAAGCCCTCCCACAATAAGCCCTAGCACGGATTTTCATCTAAAAATAAAGTAAGATAGTGTCTTATTTTCGGAAAAAGACGGTAGCTGTATCCAAATAGAACCCAACTCAATTGTATTATTGTATTAGTATTGGTGATTGAAACCATTTGTTTACAGTATGAAATAAACAATCAGTATAAATAATTACATTTTATTTTTAACGTTGGCAGAACTGAGAGAAATGGATGAAATGAGAGGTGGTAATGGTTAGCGTGTTGGGGAAAGGATTTGAAGATCAACTCATGGTCGATCACGCCATGTCACTGTCTGACAGAATCCTCTTGCTGCGTGTGCTACATATGATTCATGACTAGCGAAACCGTCTCAACTAGTTAACAGCTTCCTTAATATTTAGCTAGTTATCTGTTTTCTTTGAATTTAAAACGTTACTTTCCAATGCATGTATATGTTACCTATAGTAATCTGACGCAGAATCTGCTATATATGACTAGTGTATATATGAACCTATAGTATATAAACTGGTATATAAATAATATAGAAACTAGTGTATATATGAACTTATATTATATAAACTGGTATATAAATTAATTAATATTTTTGAAATGAATCTAAACTGATTTATTTGTGTATACTGCTATTCTAAGTTTAGAGTGGTATTTTAATGAAATCTGAGCAAAAAAATGGATATTGATTTTCTGAAGGGCAGAATATCTCAAACTTTTAAAGTTATCTGGAATCAAAAGTACTAGTGTGTAGTGCGCAGGTGAATATGGAACCAAAAGGTAGCTACTACATTTGATGTATGAAAATCATTTTATAGAAAAAAATGAAAGCTATAATTTAGATGTGCTAAATAAATACTCGGTAGTGTAGAATAGATAGGCAATACAGTTGAATGTTTGTATGTGTGTGTTGATGGGTGTGTGTGTGTGTGTGTGTGTGTGTGGGTGTTGATGGATGTGTGTGTGTGTGCGTGTGTGTGTGTGTGTGTGTGTGTGTGTGTGTGTGTGAGTGTGTGTGTATGTGTGTTATGAGCCACTTCCCTACAGAAGCTACAATTCAGTCTTATATTTATTCATCATTCATATGATGTTCATTATAACCTGTTTGTGATTCTTTGTCTCGTTCAGTTCTGTTACATAACCTTTCTGCAAATAACCACTCTATATCTTCTTTAGTATAACAAAGTTTTTCAATAAACACGTGAAATTAACATTCAATGATCAAACTACAATATGAAATGGGAAAACAAGACTAAGGTCTTTCAACCACAATAAGCGGTCTTCATCGTCAAAACCCATGAAAGACCGCTTGTTACGGTTGAAAGATCTAGTCTGTTTCTCCCATTTCATATTGTGGTTTGATCATTGATCTTCTTTAGTATATGTGCATTGAATTTCATATTGTTCATATTTCATAGCAATCAATAAAATTCAATTTGATTTTATTTTGTTAGCTATGAAGTATTATAAGAACTCCTTATGAAAGTGGAATAGAAATTAATTTATACAGATACAGTTTCTATATAAATTCTATATAGAAATACACTTTCTATATAGAAATTCCACTTTCTCTATAGAAATTTCACTTTCTATACATTCATTCTTATTACAGAACTTTAATAAATTTTTGAATTCTTGGAAAACGATTAGTAAACAAGGAAGAAAAAAAACTGGCATCACATAACATTACAAGTGTAGCAAGACATTATTAGTGTGCAATGACATTACTGGTGTGACAACCAAGCGTAGAAAGTGTCTTTATTTTCCTGAAACCTAACACTGTATACAATTTTTCGATTATTATCAAAAACATAAAATTATCGATTGATATAATATTTTGAAGTGTTTTGTATAAATACTCTACATATAGACATTATCTTTGTCTTAATATGTACCATTTACCAGGTTGCTCTGCAAGAGAAATCCTGTACTGTCAATTCAATATTTGTTAATTCAATTATTGAGCGGTTTCCCTCCTACAAAGCTATGCATGCCGTAAACCAGTGACATATTACAGTCCCCACTTTCAAACTATTAAACTTAAAATTTTATTTCGTCAAAAATGTATTATACTTTTGCTATATTATATATTAAATTATTTGAATTATCTAATAAAATAACAAACATGTTAGTTCAATTTTGATTAGGCTGTTAGATATTGCATATATATAAGTATTAGATATTGAGTGTGCACAGCATTCAATCCTTTCACCAAGCAAACACACACGCACACACACACACACTCTTTCTCTCACACCTCTCACACACACTCACTCTCACACATACACACACACACATATATATATATATATACATACACGCACATATACACACACACACCACAACACACACACCCATATATATATAATATATATATATATATATATATATACACGCATACATACACACACACGCACACACACACACACGCGCGCGCGCACATGTACACACGCACATACACACACACATAAATACATACATACACACACAAACACACACGCATACATACACACACACACAAACACACACACGCATACACACACACGCATACACACACACGCATACATACACACACACACACATACACACACACACACACACACACACACACACACACATACACACACACACACACACAAACACGAAAATGATTACAAAATATGTATGATAATGATTATCGGGAATAATAACACAGGAATCAGTTAAAATACCTAAATAAGTTGTACACAACATTGCTATACTTTACTGCACAAAGCGAAGACAAACTTATACAGCTACAGCAAGAAATTTATATTTTATAAACATTGAAAGAGAAATAACAAGGGAATATTTATTGAAATTAATTCTTGTATTAAGACCAATGCATAATTTATAAGCTTATTTTTTTTCAAAATAAAAAGGAATTTGTAGTTGAAGAATATATGAGTAAATGAAAGATCAAAGTTGCTAGAACGCGTGGGACAGAATACAGAAGAGGAAATTTGTTTGGTTCTAATGCATATTCATACAAGCTTTTCAATGATGCCGGTCAAACATTGAATCAACAAGACAAGAAAGACTCTGCACCCACCACCTCTTTTTTCTATTCTTTTAAAATGATGCAAAGAAGTCCCCTGTGACATGACGCTTTTGTTTGTCATCTTTTTTTTTTCAATTTAATAAATTACGTCACACCTTCTAACCCATAACACATTAAATCCCTTCTTATACCTCTGAGCTTTGGAATACAAAAATAGTTCACTCCTCAATACAAGAATACAGTGATATAAAAAAGAACAAACACAACTGTTTGTTGGTTTCAATCACTATTGCTGTTTAGAACAAAATACTTTATTCCTATTGGTCAACATCTAAACTGAACATATAGCTTTCCCCGGACATCTTATAGAAACCAATACATATATACATATATATATATATATACCTCATTAAATATCTTGCCAACATTAAGTTTAGTATGTTTCCTACATACCTTTTCAAGATTTCGAATGCTACTTTTCCATCTTTGTGGTATCATATAAATTAATTCTCCGATTTTTTTACTTTTATATGTATTTTCCATATTACACAGGTCCGACGTTTCGGTCTACTTTGACCATTATCAAGGATTCTTTATACAAGGTTTTTTTTACAATTCTAATAAATACTTATTTACAATAACAATTACATCAAAAACCTTGTATAAAGAATCCTTGATAATGGTCAACGTAGACCGAAACGTCGGACCTGTGTAATATGGAAAATACATATAAAAGTAAAAAAATCGGAGAGTTAATTTATATGATACCACAAAGATGGAAAAGTAGCATTCGAAATCTTGAAAAGGTTTGTAGGATACATACTAAACTTAATGTTGGCAAGATATTTAATGAGGTATGTTTAAAAGAAGGTCTGCTCCCAAAGTATACCTATATATATATATATATATATATATATATATATCAGTTGGGTTTTTGACTATGGCGAAGACCGCCTGTTACGGTTGAAAGATCTTAGTCTTGTTTTCCCATTTCTAGTTTTCCCATATATAGTTCAACAATAAGAAAATGTTCAGAAATTGATAGCTAAAGTTCAATAAAAACTAAGACACATAATGACTAGAAAACTAAGCACTTACCTCTCTGATTTTTATCAGAACCCTCATCAAGATGGGAAGACGAAGCGCGCATGCTCAACAATGTTTAAGACCCAACTGGTTTTAACCCACGATCTCCAACGATGATTGAAACAGTCGTCTGGTTTCCTTTTCTCTTCTCTCCTGACAAGACCTGGAACAAAGAATTAGAGTTTATAACTGTGTTTTATGATTTATTTATGTGTCTTGGTTCAAATATTATATAATTATACTTGAAAGGGGTGAATATGAGCTATAATTGAGATGAATGATTCAAAATTAGTGAATTAACAAAAATATAAGGTATAACAAACGCTTTCAATTTCTAATTTTCCATTTCAACTGTTTATTAGGAGGTATGGGGTCGTTTTGATAACATTCCAGGATGTGTTGTTTAAAGCGAAAAAGATATCGTGTAAATCAACATTGTATTTGGACTCTTTAAGGCAAACATGTCCAGCCTTTATTTTGCAATGGCCACATTGCAAATTGAAATATTTCACAGAACTGCAAAAGAATTTCGATACAATTTTATTTATTTATTATTTGAAGCAAATACACTGCATGCTAACATGGTCAAAGAATAGAATATAATAGCAGCGAAAAATAAACAAACTATCTTATTTTTATTTTAGAAAATAAAAATAAATATATATGATAAAATAAAAAACTAAAGTGGTGGCACTTTTTGAAGTAATCTAACAAAAATATGAAAAACATAACATTTAATAATATTTAATTAGATACGCATCACTAAACATAAAAAAATTTAATAAGTATAGCAGGTGATCCCTTAGTCTAGGATAAACAAACAGTTTTTATAGTATTGCTCTTAGTCGTGATTGAAATTTCATGAATTTTTTTTATAATTTTCTAATTTTTTTTCCATTTTTGGTCATATTTTAATGATTTTTTAATGAGCCGTTTAGCATCAAAAAAATTTTTCTTAAAACAGAAATCGTACTTTAACGCCTCTTTGGCGAATGTAATTTTGAAAAAAATTACCTCAAAACATTCTCATTATAATGTTTTATATTTAAGTATAGTTTCATTTTGATCCGTCAAATGGTATGGCTTGTATGGCTCTCACAAGCTTTGAAATTGAATTATAAGTCAAAATTTTTATATTTTATTGAAAAAAAAAATTACTCGTTATTTTAAAATTCCGAATATATGTTTCGTTTATTCCATTTGTAACCTCAAAGAGAATGCCAAAATCTCAAAATTCTAGAGTTATCAATTTAGGAGAAATAAATGTTTTCCAAAAGCCGGTTTTTGGTAAACACTTGTTACCGTAGCGTGGTAAGAAGCAATGCTAACGTACTCACCCACCCACCCACGCACTCACGCACACAGACATCATCGCAAAACCATCATAAAACGACTTTTGAGGCCTCAAAATATGTAATTCCGTCAAAATCTCGAGATAGAATTTTTTCACGATCACTATACTTTGTGCTAATGTCCTAGTAAACGATGCACTTATCAAATATAAATGAAAAAAAAAATTGCATATCAGAATGAAATATTGAGTGGTCTGCAAACAACTTTACTGTAAATAAGTATAATATTAAAACTCATAATCAACCAATTGATATTTTATTTTAATATGACTACACATACATATTAATAAATTGTGTATCATTTGTTTACCTGTGACAATAATCATTTTATCAGTTATTACATAAACCTTCCCGGGGATGTATCTAAGAATTTCCCAAATTTTCAGGGCGATTGAATGTATGGTTTTTGATTCTATCAAGTACAGACAGACAAACAGACACACATTCATTTATATATATATATATAGATTAGAAACTTGAAATCACTGATCAATCTGACAAGATATTAAAAATTAAACTCAGGGCTTGAATCTAGCAGGACCCGACATTGTGTACATCCCATAGTTGTAACTAAATAATTAGGTCATTAAATAATTCATGTGAGAATAACCTGCAGTTCTTGTCAGATTTGACTTAAAATTACTATATTGAAAGCATTTTATAGTAATTATGGAAAAAATGGATCTCAAAATATTGACAGATTTACATGTTTTGAGATCACAAAGTCCTTTCTGGATGGTAAATATAGCCCCTTGTTTATTATTTTAAAACTGATACCAATTGTAAGGTATTTACTTCTTTTGTGATTCAATGAATCTGACATTTTTTCTTACATTTTTCAGACATATTTCTGATAAAGTAGAAACAGCTTAAGATCTTGAAGGTATAACTTTGGCTTAGTTCTTGATTGTAGAAGGAATTCGTGAGAAACACTTTCAAATCGATGAATCAGCACTAATAGTTAAATCAATAAGTCTACAAACGACCGAAAAGGTATTGTAAAAGATTATCTTTTGCTGTTGTAAAAGAATAGTTTAAGTATTGAATATAACGGAAATATGAACAGGAGATAAGGCGCCTTAAATATGTTTCAGTAATGCCAAAAATGTTGACTACATGTTTGTCGAATATTATTAGCATTTGTCAAGAGTTCAACATGTAATGTATTTACAAAATTATTGGAAATTACCATCCTTCAAGTAAAGGAAAACATTAAAAACCAAAGAGAAGTGTCTCTGGACCTCAAAACACGTAAATCAGAATTTAAATAATAGTATAGAATAAGGTTCTCGAAAAGAACAGTACATTATAAACAAATATAGAGAGTATATTTTATATATTTTGTTATTTAAAGTAATGAAAATAAAATTTTCTGTAATACAGGAATATAATATTGCTGGTATAATTTGAGGATCGAAGACATATTGAAGACGGAAAAGTTATCTAGGTTACGTAACTCTACGTGCAACATAATAAAAGCCAATTAAAAGCTATGTATTAATGTAATAATTCAGTCCAACGATCTAAAACCAGACGTGTTTCAGATATTCTAAAAATTTTTAAAAATATATCTTTTTTCTTAAATCAATTAAATTGTTTAAATGATGGTTACAAACAGTGATTTTAATTTTATATTAATATATTCAAAAAATGAAACAAAGTAAACGGAATCCTAAGGAAAGCTTTGTCCATATTTTGGCGTCTTATTCAAACTCGATTCGATTTGTTATAAAAAATATTTCATTTAATAAGAAATTAACCATTACAAAAGCTTTGACATTTTGTTTTTAATTTTTCAAAATCGTTTTTAACAGAGTAGTAATTTCATTTTTGCGTATTAACTCAAAAGTGAATATTTAATTTGATTTATTTAAAAGTGAATGATTAAGTTGATATTTACAAGTTACATATGATTTTTGGTATGCATTAGAATAAGATTCCCAAAAAGTTATTATATAAGACAATAATACTACACATTGATAGTTATTCATTTATCAGTTTTCCTGTAATGGTCATTAGTACAATTTGCAAACTAATTAAATAGTTCATACTTGGAAAAACTTTTTCATTTATATAACAACTATTTTTCTCTTATAACCTTTCATTTCTATATAAAACATTACTGCTATCGACCTGGACTTACGGACTTGAACTATGGGGTTGTGCAAAACCTTCCAATATTCATAGAATACAGTCGTTGCAATCTAGAATCCTCTGCACTATCACAAATGCTCCTTATTACGCCAAAAACTACACCATTCATAAAGATCTATAAACTCCATTCATCCAAAACTTAGCCTCTGATCGTTATAAGTCATTTCACAACAAGCTTTCCTCTCACCCAAATCCATTTGTACGAATCCTTGCTTCCTCCTCACCTTCCCGAATTCCCCCAAGACGACTCAAGAGAAAGTGGGCCACTACTCGTGATAAGAGAAGTAGCGATCTACTATTACAATAATATACTATAAAACAAAGTGAAAAGTTGAACCAGTGGGTTCCATTCTTTGCTCATGTGTATCAATGTTATTGTGTAATCTATTACAACATATGTCTGTTACGCAGAATATGTGTAGTTGTATATTTGTAAATAAAGATGTTAAAAAAACCTTTCATTTGATATTTATAAATTCAGAATCAATGTAAAGAAGTGGAAACCAAAAGAACTTGCTTTAGTCAAGAAATGAAGATGAAGAATACATTGGCATAATATTATTTTAAATTATAATAAATAAACAAACAGACTGAATTCTTTCGTATTCAACAGAATACGTTCAATAAAACTCAGATGAATGTATCTCAGCCAGCAGAACACATATATTAGCCAGCGCTAATATATATTTTAAGTTGTAATGCCTTTTATTATTGATTTTCGTAAAAAAAAGAAGTATAGTTCTATTTTTAGTTCTCTGGAAGACAGGATATTATGAAAATTGTTTGTACCATTTCAAATTAACTTAATCAAAGGCTTTGACTAGGTGTGCTTTGAAAGGTAGCTGTGCAATTTTAAGTTAACTTATTAAACTTACCTTTTAGTTCATGGACAAGGAGCTACTTGGAAAGGTAATTATACCTCTTTAAATTATCTTAATTGAATGGAAGTTAAGTTCTTTGAGATTTCATTTACTGGAAACTGTTTAGTAGTTTGTTTGTATTCAGTTTTTTGATGGTGTGGATATCTTTGACAATGCGCTTATCTGTGCATAACTATGAATGTGGACAGTCATGTGTTTTAGATTAGAAGGAATCAGTCCTACTGATTTAGGTATAACTAACATGTTTTTACTTGAACTAATGGTTGATACGGCAATACTTACTTCTACAGAATATACCTTTGAACTGCTTTGTAATGTTTAGTTGTATATCTGTTGAATAGTTTTGAGTGGCGTTATACCTTATTGTTATATTTCCATTAATTTATATCTTATAACATCAATATTACACCGAAGAGGAGAAGTCGAAATATTCATAATTGAAGGACCTTAGAAATCGAAACGAGAAATTCAGTAACTGTAGGCTACAGTGGTGAATGAGTGTATTGGTCCAGGATGGGGAGGTGAAGATGTGCTCCGCTGAAGAAGGAGAAACTGAAGAAGCAGCTCGCCCTCACCATAGACCCAGGAGGAAGACAAGGTCCATCTACCGGAGAGTCTTCGGCTACGTCCGCGAAGCCTGGACCGGAGTCAAATTCGCCTTAGGTCAGCTAATTCTGTATTTCACTATCCAGTCATTTATTTCAATTCAGCCCATGACAGAGTAAAACATATCCCAATTAACAACAATATACGTCCAGCTATAATATATCCAGTTGTAATTGTAAGCTTCTTTATTTATTAAATATTTTTTTCACATCTTCATTTCTAATCACTTTTTAAAGCCCTAAAGTTCAAAACTTTAAAAGATTTTCATAAATTTGTTCAAATCGCTTGAATGAAAAAAGTATTTAGTACTGGCATACGCCAATTTTATATATATGTATATAAAATGTATATATATTATATATATATGTATTTATATTGTATAATATAAAAGATATAATATTCATGTGGTATTAATAATATTTATAAATTCTTTAATCAAACCTTTGGCGTCTTTTAATTTTTAATATAACAGAACCAAATTTCCTGAATTTGTTGAAATGTAATTTTACTAAGCAATTGTACTGTATTTCCTCTACATATTTTCTCCTATTTTTCAAACTAATTAGCATTCTGCTAATTATGATTTGCAATATTTTGCAAAGGCGTCTATAATTTATTTATATAGAGTAATTTAGGAGGTCTTCAACTAGTTGCTGTTCGATGTTCAACAAATTCTTGAAATTGTTTAAAAACTTATAAGGTAATTATCTAGTTAATAAAATAAATACTAGATAATTATAAACAATGACATTTTTTTTAAAAATCATCCTTTTTAATTCTCTAGTCGAATGTTTGATTTAACCTTTCGCCGTTTAACCTTTAATTATCTTACCGCCATCTTTAATTGCCATCTCCTCTCTCGCTCCCACTCACTCTTCATCTCTGTCACACACTGTAGTCATATCAAGCTCTCTCTTTCTTCTCCTTCTCACTCTCACACACTATATCTCGCTGTCCTCTTAACACTTCACTCCTGACCTTTGTACCAATGTGTCAATTGTAATATTAGTTCTATTGTTTTGTTTTCCTAATTTTCAGTGAACTCTAAACCTGCGTTTGGTATTCACCTGTTTCCTTATATAAATTAAATAAAATAGAATTTAGAATTTTTAAAAAAAAAGCTCTTATAATTATTGAATCATGCTTGTTAAAACACTAAAAAAGTCCAAATTTCCACATATTTTACCAATATTCTTCTAATATATCTTTGAAGGAAAAGTACAAATATTTGTAAAAAAAAAAACAAAAATTAGCTGTTTTGTTTATGTGATAAGTCATTAAATTGTAAAAATATAACACTTTCATTTTTTAAGATTATCATGACGTATGACGCTTTTTTTATATTATTAATATGGCAAATCGTCATACCTCGTACGATGATCTTGGAGTCGTTGGAGCGCTTTCGGACGCTGTCCATCTTCAATCGAAACAAACCTACTAAACAACCTATTAGTAGGTTTACCTCACAGTAGGTTTGTTGCGATCGAAGATGGACAACGTCCGAAAGCGCTCCAACGACTCCAACATCATCGTACGAGGTATGACAGTTTTGCCATATTAATAATATAAATCAACTAACCTCAGTGGTAATAATTATATGCATGTATATGTCACAATTTTTGTGCATGTGCTTTATGCTTAAAGTCATATACATATTTTCAGCTAAAAAAAAAATGGTAATCGACTTTTTAAAACAGGGTTATTTTAAACTATTTCACTTTCAAAAAGAAAATAGAATCAGTCAGATTTAGTTCCTTCGAGTATTAAGAAAGACTGAAGTGTTTGTAAAGTTGTTTTCACTTCGCATTCACCTTCTAATGAGGAGGTTATAACGAAGTTAATAAGTTACTACGTGTAAAGTGCATACAACTACATATAACTGACCCTTTCACTAGTAACGACGTACATATACGTCATACAATTATACATCACCAGTATATATATATAAAAAGATTTCACATAAACACGTGAAATAACTGTCACACGTGAAATATTCTGTCAGTTGAGTTTTTGACTCTGACGAAGACCACTCGTTACGGTTAAAAGATCTTAGTCTTGTTTTCCCATTTCATATTGTGGTTTGATCATATATTTATATATGTTGGACGTATATATATATATATATATATATATATATATTAAATATATTGACACGACATAAATCACATCGATATCGACCATCGTCGTCATCAGGAGGTGTAAGCAAGAGCGAAGATCTAAGACATAAGAATATATTTATGATCTATACCTGATAAAAAAAAGGATGAAAATTTTAGATTCTTCAAAAAAAATTAGCACAGGGTAAAAAAATCATGTTTTGAAATTGAGACTTGGAGAACATGAAGTGTTGCTGTTTGGCTGCCGTGAAAGGGCTAATGAAATTTAAAGAATAGTACAAATCAAACATTAGAGATTTTATGAGAAAATATAATATTATAGCATGGACTTCACATAAATAGTAAAAATATATACATATAGATCTAAAATATTTACATTAGATTCGATATTAATTATCTAATTTCAAATGCCTGCATATTGTTAGTGCCACAGAGGTTAGTAAATAAGATATCATTATCAAACGTCATACCTCGTCTATCGCTGGTGAAGTCGCCCAACCGGTTTGCAGCCATTGCGAAACCGGTCGGTATGACGGTTGATAATGATAAGATTGTTTCTAATTTCACTCAGAATATTTCCAACGGTTTATTGGATAAACATTTTTTTAAGTCGTGCGCAAATTGTTCTGTTATTAATTTATTTTCTTTGGTAGGTCAGTCATGCTCTGTAGTATTCACTGTTTGTATTAGTTTTTTTCAGTATGGGTCAAATTTTGGACAATCATAGATTATATGGTACCATGTTTGGTCAGTTAGTACAATTTGAATTTCGAATAATGTGGAATCTCTTTAGGTAATGTCCAGTTCGTCTATGTCTGTTCAGTACCTGAGTCGTCTGTAATACTTCTAAGTCGTCAGGGTTTTTCTTTTTTTTTTTTTTTGGAAAGTATTTCTTTGTTTCTATTCCTTTCTATTTGGTGCTCCATTCCTCTTTCCATCTTTCTCTAGTTGTGGCTTCTAGTTTCTTCTTCAGGTAGGCCATGGGTGCTGCCTTGTAGTAAACGACCAAGTCCTCCGTAGCTGCTTACTTCGCTAACTTGTCACCAATCCCGTTGCCTGCTGTCCTCACGTGGTCTTTGGTCCACTCAGTGTCTAATTTCCCAGTTTTCCACTGTTTTCTTATTTCTTCAGCAAAGCACCCTTGTATGTCTTTATTGTTTATTATTTCAAATGATGTTTTACTATCAGTTTTAATTAATATTTCAATTGAGTTCTGTTCTTGTAGATACTTGATTATTGCATATCATTGCCAGTAGATTTGCAAACATTTCTGCTTTGTTGTTGCTACAGCAGAAGCCCAATAAAAATTCCTTACTTTGATACACCACAAATACAAAAACAATTCTTTGTGTAATTTTACTGCCATCCGTGTAGATCTCATTGCGCGTATCAGCCGCCTCGATGGTATCGACTTGTAAGTCTGTGGCAGGAATCAACAATTCTGTTAATCCAACTGCTTTCCCATATTCCTCTGCACCATCTCATTCAAATTTCATCAGACGATTATTGTTTAAACCGATCCCCTAGCGGGTGATACCGTCAGCCGTTTACCGGCTTTTTGTTTGATCAGTGATTCCACAGCTTCTACACTGGGAGTCGTAAATTTTATCAAACTCAAGTTCATTTTGAGTAGGTAGGTAGTAGAAACTGAAACAACAGAACAGTTTGTTTTGTTTCAATGAATTCGTACTTAGAATTATATGTAAATTTTGGTAGCTGTGCTTTCTTGCCACACACATTATTGAAAATGACACTAAACTTAGCTGATACCTGTTACTTAACAAATAAGCAAATAAACAAATACATCGTGTGTTCTGCTCCTGAGCAGTTTCTTTTCTCGTTTGCCAAGTCACTTCTATATAATTTATTTCACAATGGTTTTTACATCTAGAAAACGAAGAAATATAAAATGAGTGAGTGTGTTGAAAATCAATTATTGAATGTAGAAAGGTGAATACAGGTGAAGGCATCAATGGACGAGGTTAGGACTAGCAGCTAGAGGCTACTTAGTTCATTACGAGATTGATTTAATCCTATCACTTCAGTCTGAAGATAAGCCCTATCAAAGCAATAAATTCTCAACGCCATTACCAGAAAACGCCATTTTCTTTAAATCGTTCAAAGGAAAAGTTCGTAACTTTCAGATAAACTATGAAATATCCAGTTTAGTTTTAACATCTAACCCAGTGTTTCCCAAACTTTTTCGAGCGACCGCCCCCTTGGGTCGAAAAGTTCGTAACTTTCAGATAAACTATGAAATATCCAGATTAGTTTTAACATCTAACCCAGTGTTTCCCAAACTTTTTCGAGCGACCGCACCCTTGGGTCGAAAAGTTCGTAACTTTCAGATAAACTATGAAATATCCAGATTAGTTTTAACATCTAACCCAGTGTTTCCCAAACTTTTTCGAGCGACCGCCCCCTTGGGTCGAAAAGTTCGTAACTTTCAGATAAACTATGAAATATCCAGTTTAGTTTTAACATCTAACCCAGTGTTTCCCAAACATTTTCGAGCGACCGCCCCCTTGGGTCCGTCAACATATACTCAACACTCCTCAATAATAATCAGAATCTTAGACTAAATAACCAAATGAGTAACACTTTAATAATTTAATTAATATAATGACTAATCCTATATTTATTTATAATCCAATAGATGTATTGTTTCATAGCATATTTATGCAAAACATTAGTCTAATGCTAATATTAGACTTAATTAATTTTAGTTTATACCTGAAGATGGCGAATGAGAGCCGAAAGCTTGTACGTAATTTTATTTAGTTTGTTAATTTAGTGATTAAAACAGTGATTAAATTTAGTTTTTCGTGTTTGACCTATGTTTAATGTGTGTGTTAATGTCTTTTGCTAACCTTCTTTGGAAGCTACCAGAGTCTCACCGCAAAGTGATACGAAAACTAGAGAGTGTCAACAAGAAACTGGTCAATGCAGAAGCTGCTGCTTATTTTAATAACATATATATATATATAGCTGAATCTCGCAGTACAAGATTAATTCGTTCCCAAACCGAGATCGTATTGCGATTTACTCTTATTAGGAAGCAATTTTTCTGCAATTAGCAATTAGGAAGCAATAAATAATCCCTTCCATCCGAAAAATGCTCGTTTTTAAGTTATGTTTTTAAACAGAGAAGATGGAATTCGAAAAAATAAACAATACCTTAATATTAATAATATTACTCGAACAAAATGCATCCAAGAAATAATCATGTTTCATTAATCTAATAAACATAAAATGGAGATCATCAAGAGGTGAGGAAATCGGTCGCTAAACATGAAATTATTTTATTACTTTTAAAGCGGAAACAGTTTGTTTTGTTTGAAGTAATTCATATTTACAAATAAATATGTAAATTATGGTAGCAGTTTTTCCTTGGCACGCACATTAATGAAAATGACACCAAACTTAGCTGATCCTTGTTTCTTAACAAGCTTTTCAATTTTTTTAAATAATACTTTCGTTATTTCGTCTGCACAATAAAGTACATCTCCCTTGTGTAAAATAAGTAAATATGTTTATTGAATGTTGATTTAATTCGTATTTCGAAAAAGGTAAATATGTAAATGACGTAATAAATTGAATTCATAACTTTAAAAATACTTATATAAAGATATAAGTCAATCTATAGTTTTATAAAAAAAAAATGTCTCTTACCTACTTGAATCGGGAAGTTTTGATTTCGTATTTTCAATTTTTTTTTAGACAATTCACAGGGTTTGCTGAATAATTAGTATCCCATCCGCTGTAACAAATGTATATTTGTTATCAACGAACGCATCAACGAAAAGAATATGATAATATATAACTTCGTTTAATCTATATGAACTGATTGGAAAAATAAAAATGCCCCAATCTTGGTTGCCATAAAAGTTTTATATTTAGGGAAAAACGACTTATCGGGGGATAATGTGTTTGTTTGCTTTAGGATATTAGTATGGAGTGGGGTTTAAGTCGACGTAGATTGGAAAAGCGGATTGCGTCGAATCACATTTATCTTTATAGCTGGCATCAGTCTGCCAGATTAAATCCTCTTGTCCATGAGAAAACAACATTCTTTCGCAACCAGTCCAATTACTTTCTTAATAGTTAATTACTTTTTAGCGTTATTTATTCAAGGTGAAAACTTTAGCTGTATCAATAAATAAAGATACTGGTATTATATAAGAATATCAGTCACGTGTAGTACAAAAACGATTTAGTTTCAAATAAGGGAACATATAGATTTACAATACTGTCAAAAGATCGCGAAGACATAAAAAAAAAAAATGCTAGACAATCAGAGTTCATGATCAGAGAAATTATTATGCGTGAGCACATGATATGTCCTATATCAGTTGTTTGACTCTAAGAAATGTATAAAGATTTGTCTGTTCCCATTTCATGTGGTTCTGATCATTGATTGTTATTTCACGTGTTTCATCGAAATTTTTATGCATTATATTACTTGTATCAAATAGAAATGCCAAAAGAGACTAGTATTCTTCTCTGCGTTTGAATTTAGTGAAGACAAATGAAGATAGAAAGTCACTTCCAGAATTCGACTTTTCAGTAACAAGGTCAGCCTTAATCATTTTCCAAACTTAATCAACCCAGAGTCAGTTGGGTTTTTGACTCTGACGAAGACCGCTTGTTACGGTTGAAAGATCTTAGTTTTGTTTTCCCATTTCTTATTGTGGTTTGATCATTGATATATATAATGTATACATTGTTAAAAATTAGACCAAATTTAGCTGGAACTTGCTTTTCATAAGTTTCTCGAGTTTCCGGAATAACGATCTTGCTACTGTATGCACAGAATATAGTAAGTTACCAATCTTAAGTAAGTGATTGGTAACCTACTATATTCTGTGGATACAGTAACAAGATGGTTATTCCGGAAACTCGAGAAACTTATGAAAAAGCAAGTTTCAGCTAAATGTGGTCGAATTTTTAACAATGTATGTATACAGGAGGAACTGCTACCAAAATTTACAAACATTAATACATATATATATATATATATATATATATATATATATATATTATATATATATATATATATGATTGGTTATACACGACTGAATATTGTCGATCGATGATCTTCTTCTCCAACTTTTCAAGTTTGCGGAAAATTAATTTTTCGTTGTGAGAACAACGGTTCAAGGAATGAATTCTTCTTGTCGACGCGTTTCGACTGTCTACTGCAGTCATTTTCAAGACACAAAACAGGTGGGTTACCGGTCTCCTTATATAGCCCTTTAATTTTCCGCAAACTTGAAAAGTTGGAGAAGAAGATCATCGATCGACAATATTCAGTCGTGTATAACCAATCATGTATAAAGGAAGAACTGCTACCGAAGTACACTAATATATACTCGTATATATATATATATATATAAATATTGATAAAAGTATCGACCGTGGAATAGAAACAAAACTAAAGTTTATCAGGACTCGGTCAGTTCTTCAGGTTCAAATTAAACTCTCATTGCCAACATTTCGGTTTTTATTTAAAACAGAAATGAGGCAATGAGAGTTTAATTTGAACTTCAAGAACTTACCGAGTCTCGATAAACTTTAGTTTTGCATATATATATATATAATTATAAATTATTATATATGAAACCATTGTCGTCAATACTAATTAGAGTTAAGAATGGATGAAATAAGAAATGTTGTCTTCGCGACACAAAAGAAAGACTTGCTAATTATACGTAGATATTCAGCGAAGTGCTTTCAAAAATCAAGTAGACCAATTTAGGGGCAAAGTTTGAACAGGGACCCTCAACTTACCCTCTGCATTAGGGCCCTAATTAAATTAGTCACGTGAGTCGTTACTTTTCAAAGTAACCCCTGTTCTGTCAAAAGTTACAAGTGCTCCACCAGTACACTAGGTATTTCCTATTTAATTTATTAAAAACATATTTTAACTTTTTTTAAATTTCCACTGTTTTTTTGAATAATATCCCTTTATATACAGAAAGTTTATTTTGTTTTATCAAATAACTTTTTTCTTTTCTTTACATTAACCTAGAAATGATAGTCTGAAAAAAATTCTTTAAACCATGCAAACTAAATGCCCTAAAGGAGTCAATATTATATGGAATATAATTAAATTGAAAAAAGTTTAATGTTTGGCTTCATTCTAATTATAAACATTAAACAAAATTCTCTTTCAAGCCATAGGCCACAAACTTTTTAAATTTTTTGAGAACTTAATTATTAGTTTTTGAATACCGAGTACAAGTAGATGTGATATTTTCAATGGAGCATATCAAAGAAGAGTAAAATATAAAGCAATAACTCCCAAGCTCAGAGTATCCACCGCACATTATTTCCTTGCTGTTATTCTTATGATAACTAATTATTGTTCATGCCATTGTAATAACTATATATATATATATATATATATATATATATGAATAATAATCAAAATAACACTTGATATAATAGATGAATTAATTTACCACAATGAAAAACAATTTTTTGAAACAATGCTCTAAGGCCTTTCGTTAACACATCGTCAGAGAGCAAGTGAATTAAAAAAACAATAAATACTTGTTTAACTTGGCTGATTGAAAGTGCCTTGTTCATTCACATAAGAGACAGTAATCATGTGATTAACTGGAATGAAGCAAATGAATTAATATATGTGTCTTCAGAAAGAAGAAGAAATATCGTGGAAAGTGTGCTCATAAAGAACTTTTATGAGAAGTTGATGAACATAGCCTAGGACTCTACAAATTAGATGAGGTTTTGATTAACGGGATAATTAAACAGATGAAGACTTCATCATTAAACACATTCAGGGTTGCCATCAATTCTGGAAATTTCAATCAGCCAAGTTAAACAAGTATTTATTGTTTTTTTTTAATTCACTTGCTCTCTGACGATGTGTTAACGAAAGGCCTTAGAGCATTGTTTCAAAAAATTGTTTTTCATTGTGGTAAATTAATCCATATATATATATATATATATCAGTTGGGTTTTTGACTCTGACGAAGACCGCTTGTTACAGTTGAAAGATCTTAGTCTTGTTTTCCCATTTTCTTATTGTGGTGTTTGATCATTGATTGTTATTTCACGTGTTTATGTGAAATCTTATATATATATATATATATATATATGATCAAACCACAATAAGAAATGGGAAAACAAGACTAAGAACTTTCAACCGTAACAAGCGGTCTTCGTCAGAATCAAAAACCCAACTGAACGAAGACAGCTTGTTACGATTGAAAGTTCTTAGTCTTGTTTTCCCATTTCTTATAGTTGTTTGATCATTGATTGTTATTTCACTTGTTTATGTTAAATCTTTATATATATAGTTCGCAAAGGAAAGAGAAAAACAAATAAAAACACACATGAACAAGACTCACAACGATATTTCGACATTCGTCGTCATCGGGCAGAAGTAGTTTCTTTGAGTAGCTGAAGCCAACTGATGCGACGAACACGCACGCAATCTGCTGGCTGCCCTAGGGTAAGACTACTAACTATAGAGAGAGAATTAACTAAAAGAGAACAAATAAAAATAACAGAAGGAGAAAAATATGAAATGAAACAATGAGCAGTTTAAAAAAAAATTGAATAATTAAAAAAAATATAAAAAATAAAAAATTAACGGTACAAGTAGAGGCCAGGAGGAGAGCGGGCTTTGAGAAGACAGATAATTGCCTCCTCTGAAGCTCTTAATATATTAATATATATATATATATATATATATATATATATATATATATAGGTGTATTATGTAATCGGAATTCGACCAATTTTCTAGAGTCAAAATCAAACTCTCGTTGCCTACGAGTCGGTTTTATTTTAAAACCTTCTTTTATATGCCTACAAACAAAGGATGATAAGAAATCATAAATAAACATCCAACAAATAAACAATATGAAAATGGAATATTACAAGGTCCAAGTATTTCAGAAATAAATAAAATAATATAAGCTAAAGAAGTAAGCATTTTTTTAATAGGAAATGAAATTTCATACGTTATACAAACTAACCATCTTAGCTAGTCAAAACCTTCGACTAGACTAATCAGATAACACTACAGGTAACCTAAGCACTGTTCGCTGAAAACACACACGAGGAACTAAGAGAACCAAATTTCACTAAAACAGCATATTACTCAAGAAGAATATTGTTTAGATTAGTAATATCACTTTTATGATTAATTCAATTTAGACCATTTTTTAATATACGAGTTACAGTAATAAGAATTTTAATGATTATTATTTTTTATTTATTTTTTTATAAAGGAAAGTAACAATGTTTACAGTCAGTGCCTTCGCCTAGAGCAGCGATGGGCAATGTACGGCCCACGGGCCAAGTGAGGCTCTGCGGGTGTCAACCGGCCCGCGACATGCTTTTCAATAACCTTATAAATAAATTCACCCAAGGGGTTCTTGAGAATTTTAGTCATAAACATACAACTCCTGATGTTTGCCATTTTCAAGGCTAAAATTCAATTTATTAACTATAAGTAAATGAAGATAAATACTTCCAAGGATACCAACCAACAGAAAACAAACCAAACAAACAAAAAATTCAGTAACAAGAGAACCAGAAAAGGATCATAAAATACCTAGTGTTATTATTCATTATTTAAAAACAGACATTTGTTGTTTAAACCTAATTACTTATTATTAATTATTCAGAAACACCAAAACCCAATTTTCAAACAGATAAGTACACTATTACAAAACGAATTCTGGGAGGATACCTCTATACAGAGCGATCAAGCAAAACACACAGACAGTAACAAACACAGAAAATTACAAAACAATGAAAAAATGGTAAAAAAATAAAAGAAATTAAGGAAAAACAAAAACTTACAAACATTAGATGTTTGTTTTCTGTTGGTTAGTATCCGCGGATGTATTTATCTTGCTTTACTTATATCGTTAATAAATTGTTTTTTAGCCTTGAAAATGACAAACAACTTTTGGCGAAACGTCGGCTTATAATCAGGAGTTGTCTGTTTATGACTAAAATCCTCAAGAACCCCTTCGGTGAATTTGAAATATCAGTGGTAGAGAAGCTATATCAATTCTTATAAATAAAATACAAACAAAACACACTATCTATTTGTATTTCTAATTTAGCATAAATTGAACCTTAAGATATTTTATTCCTATGATAGTTTTTTTAGTAGTCTGTAATACAATAGTAGTATTTAAAACAAAACAAAAAAATAGTTCTTGAATATTTTGTCATATACCGAGAAGACGACGCGCGTGTGTTGATCGGCTAAGTTCGGAACTAATCGGGTCCTACCATTTTTGTTTCGTCTGATCTCAAGGTCAGATATAATACTGAGTTTCTTGTACAATATATTATTTTTTATATGGTTTACAGATGCATATGCCGTGACTTGTCAATTTTATTAGATTAATATTGTTAATTATTATTATTTTTTACGCGATTCTAATGCTGTCTTTATCAAATCTTTTTCATCAGGATAAATTATTCTTGCAAGTCATAAAAACTAATTTCCAATAATATCATGTGCTTTTGAAAACGCCCAGTGAGGCACCACATTGATTTTACCTAAAAACAGTTTCACCATTAATCATTCATATCTTTAGTTTTTGCTAAAATGTTAATATAATGAAATAATATAGGAAATATTTCAGAATAATTATATATTATATAAGAAGTAAGAAATATTAATAAAATAGTTTAAAATATACAATTGAATAAATATAATGAGAAAACAATGTAAAATGAAGGAAGAATTCTCGAACTTCAACAGCAGAAGAAGTACAATTATTTTCAGAGGAAATTCCTCTGAGAGATATACCTACAATCAAACTAATCAAGTGATAATCTCTCAAGAACATTGTCTCCCAATAATATGATTTGTCGCGGAAAGTATACCTCACAGTACCACAAAGATGTGTTCAACTGGAGTCGCGCGTATTTTATTTTTTTTAGTAATATCATTAATTATATCGTGTAACTTGCATATCATATAATATAAAAAGGTTTCACATAAACACGAGAAATAACAATCAATGATCAAACCACAATATGAAATGGGAAAACACGACTAAGATCTTTCAAACGTAACAAGCGGTCTTCGTCAGAGTCAAAAACCCAACTGGAATATTCCATCATATAATATTAATGGAATATTCATATACAGTCGATTCCGGTTAATTGGGACACATCGGGACCGAGGCGTTTTGTCCCAATTAAGCGGCTGTCCCAATTAAACGAATTTCACTTTTTTTTTTTGTAAAGCATTTGATTGGTTTTAGGAACAATGCCATTAAGCATTGTAAGGGGGGGGGGGGGGGGGGGGTTGTTTTGCCGCTGCACTGGCTTGGATGGAAAAGATAGCAAATATGAACATGAGGCAGCTGCGGATTTTTAAAACACGGGTATCGGGTTCAGAAAGAAGTCGCCTTTCTGGCTTTCCCGGGATTTAGAAGGGGGTGGTGTTTTGTTTTGCCGCTGCACCGGCTCGGTTAAACCGGAACTCAGTTAAAACATACTCGGTTAATCAGGACTCTACTGTACTAAAATCTTAAATTTACTGTCCCAATTAAGCGGAATGTTGTCCCAATTAAACATACAAATTTACAATTGTAGTTCATAGTTTGGTTACCGTTCTTTGAGATTTGTCCTAAATAAGCGGCTGTCCCAATTAAACAGTGTCCCAGTTAAGCGGAATCCACTGTATTTGGAATTTTGCCAGTAATTTTGCAGTAATATCGATTATATGCCAGTAATCAAGCTGATTTCTCCACCACGTTAAACAACTTACTTCAAACTTGTTAATGAGACATTTGATCCTCTTTCTCCTATTCAAAATTTTCAATCATGAATTTATTTGTTGAAAGAAAATACACAAACGCAATTAACGATAATCTTCATTATTATTAACTAACTTTAATTCTTCATTAAAATTATCTAGTAACAATATTAAGAGCTCCATCATTGGAAACTGCTGATAATAATAGTATTATATCAATTTGAATGTCACCACACTGTTGTCCTCGAACACCAGGCATTATTCTTTAATGGCTTATAGTATCTTCAGCCCATGTTCTATATATATATATATGTTATATATAACATATAAATATAGAACATGGGCTAAAGATACTATAAGTATGAATATATATAACATATGTTATATATATTCATTGAGTTATATGTGGTTTAAAAGGTATTGTCGTTCACCATAATTACTTTTCATGGCTTTTCAATGACTTTGAGTTTTTTATGTGGAAAATGAAAAATCTTTTCTATTTTTATGCCAATTGTGAAATATTCGAAAGGTATTGCTTCTGAATGAGAATGATTAAATAGTGATAGAGAACTGGGAATATTCGATTGATTTGAATAGTATACCGAGAGACATTGAAATTACCAATCATAAAGCTAATCAAGTAAGATAACTAGCATGTAACACTCATTGTAATGCATTAATCAAACATGTTATGAATCAATGGGATAAGCCATGTCATCTGATGGTTAAAGTTAGGTTAGGTTAGGTTATCGATTTGAATAGTACACCGAGAGACATTGAAATTATCAATCATAAAGCTACTGAAGTAACATAACTAACATATAACACTCATTGTAATGCATTAATCAAACATGTTATGGATCAATGGGATAAACCATGTCATCTGATGGTTAAAGTTAGGTTAGGTTAGGTTACAGTTGCCGTCTCGAGAGAGAACACATAATATAGGCCGCAAGCCGGCCTCTTGTGATACCACAAAGAAGAATTTGGAGCTATTCTCTTCCGTCCCTGGTCCACTCGAACCATCTCGAGAGAACAATAAATCTAGACAGATCCCTGATACCATTGGATGCTAAGTTTTCAAGATTGTCAAAGAAATACTCTCCTAATGCTTCTTCTCTTCATTTGATGGTTAATCAATTAAGCATAGTAAGAAGGAACAAATCCATTGCACACTTGTTTTTAATTTACTTTAGCGAGTTAATAAAATAAAATACTCAAGTGCAATAATAAGAAACTATAATCATTACTTATACAGATAATTATCAATTTGGCTGCTGACATAATATATATATATTTGGAGGATTAATTAATGTATTTATTGATCACCAAATACAAATTATTGATCCAACTGAATATTAATTATTGTTTATAATATGCTAATCTTGACGAAAAATTTACTTCTACTAAATAGTTAATCTGACATCTGAGCTAAAACCAAAATGAAGGTAAAATAATTTAGATGAATTATTTCGTTTAGTATTATGTTTTATAGTCTTGCTGTAACCTAATATTAATTTAATGTTTTATAATCAATACAGTGTTAATTCAAATATATTTTAAGTGGCTAGAGTTACTAAAAGAGAGGAGTGAATTTAGAGAATGTTTTAATAGGTGATACAAGAAAGAAAATGGCTTTATACTCAATAATTCACAATAAATTTTTTTTTTCTACTTCAAGAATAATAAATATTTATTTATTTCTTCTGAAGTTAATTCTTTTTTTTTTTACAGATTCAGAACTAGAAGACCTTGAGACTCCTGCCCGGTACAGGCCTGACAGCCTCCGGTCTCTCTGTCGAGCGACGAGGTTCTCTCAAGATGAAATCAAGAGAATCTACAGAGGCTTTAAGGCCGAGTGTCCTACAGGGCTCGTTAGGGAAGAAACATTCAAAAATATTTATTCACAATTCTTTCCTCAAGGAGGTACGTTATGAAAATCTTTTTGAATAATGAATTTTTTTTTTTTAATTAGAAAATAATTCTTGGTTTAGAAAAGAGACACTTCTATATTTTCTGCAGTATATTTGGAATACGAGTATGATCATGACCATTGCTCTTTCATATTTGTTGCTTTAACTCCATTTTGATGATATAGTCTGCAAAGTATATAGTTTTAAACAAGTACTCTTGCAAGTCATGGTACAAAGTAATTCATACTGGCTTGTAATGAAATAATAATAATGATAATTCAGTATAAGTCCCGATAATCCGGCAAGTTTGGAACCGGCTCGGTGCCGGACTACTGAAAATGTCGGTCTATCAGGCGGTAATTATAAGAACAATAAGTTAAATAATTAAACTACAAATACAGTATGCAAATACATACAACAAAGTTTATTCCACTTAAAAAAAGTCACGAATGTCATTTTGTTTTCTCGACTTTTGGAGTTAAGTATAAAATTTATTTCTAATGATATGGAAATCAATGATTTCTGAAGCACTGTAGCTAGTACTAGCCTCACCAAAAAAGTTAAACTTATTTAGTGATTCTGCACCTTCTCTGCCCAGCTGATTTTTTTTCCTTTTCGTCCGTTTCGGCATCTGAGTCACCTTCTTCAAGGTTTTCAGTAGACTGAGGGTTTCCTACAATGTTGATAATGTCCTCATCGGTTAGTTCTTGTCCAACAGGCTCATTCTCGTCGATTAAAAGCCACTACTCTACCTCATCATCAGCCAGGTTTTTCAAGGGATTGCCAGCACTTCCGAATACCTCTCAAGAGTTTTAATTTGTTTTAAAGGCACACTTTTGGAGAAACCAAAATTTTTACCATTTTCCGCAGCGATGCCGGTTAATCGGGCATTCCGGACTGTTGGATACCGGACTAATGGACTTCTACTGTAATTAATAATAATATTATTAATTAATTAATAATAAGTAATAATAATTAAGGAAAAGTACATTTCAGTCCGAAGAATGTCGATGTTTCTTTCGTGATTTTAATCTTCTCTCCAGTTTATATTATGATTATAAGTTTATATTATGATTATAATTATGATTATAAGTTGTTCCGTTTTTGTGATTGAATATTTATGTAATCTAATACGCATTTTTAATGACTTATCAGTTTGACTTATGTGAATTCTATGCAGAACCTTAGAAGTAACTTTAAATACCACTATATTCCACTTGTTTATGATAGAATTTAATTAACATATTACCCACATTATTAACATTAGTAACTACTAGATTAACTTTAAAATTAAGAGAATGCTAAAAAAAAATGACTAATATGTAAAAATGTTACTACATGTTGGTAGTAACTAATGAGAAAGATAGTGGTACTTTATTGAGCAACAAATATATATTAAGTTTGTAATTACCTATTTAAGCTTTAATGACTGAAACTACTTGAATATATATATATATATATATATATATATATATATATATATATATATATAACCAATTAGATGAAACGATTCTTCGAACTAAACAAACTACAATTTTCAAAAGAAAACACAGAAAAGAAATCACTGAACTCACTACTAGATTTCCTGACGACGAGGACATCGAAATATAGTAGTGAGTTCAGTGATTTCTTTTCTGTGTGTTCTTTTGAATTTTATATGCATATATATATTCCACTTAAAATTCGAAAAAAACGATCCAAACTGGATGCAAATCAGGTCAAAAACGAAGGAAAGCAACACACAGAGAAAGAGACACACTTGAGCTGATATATATATAGTTCAATGTAATCGTACGGACTGTATTTGTCCGTTTCGGATCGTAATTTCATCAAAAAAGTGTATATATATATACGTTTCACGATGAATCACAAACACAGAACTAAGGAACAAACACACTTACTGTCTCTAATTTTCGGTTGAACCGTCATCAGGAGAGTTGAGAAAGGTGACGGTTCAACCGAAAAAACCGACAGTAATTGTGTTTGTTCTTTAGTCATGTGTTTGTGATTCATCGTGAAACGTTTGTTGTCCTTTTGGATCGTTTTCCTGTTTACAAATATATATATATATATATATGGGAAAACAAGACTAAGATCTTTCAACCGTAACAAGCGGTCTTCGTCAGAGTCAAAACCCCAACTGACGAAGACCGCTTGTTACGGTTGAAAGATCTTAGTCTTGTTTTCCCATTTCCTATTGTGGTTTGGTCATTGATTGTTATTTCACGTGTTTATGTGAAATCTTTATATATATATATATATATATATATATATAATATTACACTTAAAATAAACTGTGACACAGACAGGAACATAACAAAGACTCACTTTTCAATATTATTTTGACCGTAATGGTGGTCGTCCTCAGGAGAAGAAGTGAATTTACGGAGGTATTGACGGTCGAAATACTCGTAATATTCAAAAGTGAGTCTTTGTTATGTTTCTGTCTATGTGTCACAGTTTATCTGAAGTGTAATCTGTCCTGCCGGACAGTTTTGGTTTATCATTTGAAATTCCCCAGTATGTATGATTAGCCATGAGATATCAAAATGACTCCAGCCACCATCGCCATGGCTGCAACCCATTTACGTGTTGCCTGACTGTGAATGTTCTTTAAGTTTTGTGCCTGGTAGAAATTCTTTACAGACAGTGAAACGTGAGAGTCAAATATCTTTAATCAACAACAGCGTATTCAAACCATGACCTGATCATTACATTATTTTGTCTTGCAAAAAAAAACAATCGTGTCACTTCTAAATTTGTTGAATATATATTTGTATTTTGTTGGATCAATAATATCGTGTTGGTCCTCATATGTTGACAAGGTAAGGACACCTCTCCGGTCTGCCATCTGTCAGTGGACCAATTGGCTGCGAGCCATCCAAATTGTTCTCCATTCATACTGGGACATCGTCCAAGTGGTGTTCAATAAGTAAATCACTGATTGTAAAAGAACTATACTATTGTAAAATATCGCCAGCAAATAAAAAATATATTATTCCAGGATTGATTAATACCAATCATTATTATAATTATCTCACTCTTCCTTAACAAAAAGTGTTAAAGATATAACCATTATTTTAAATAGATACCTCCCTTTAGCGCCTTGCACTTTAATTCTTATAATGCACCAGACATTATATGTTATTAGCTACATTACGCAAAGTAAAGAATAATTTGCATATATAACTCCAGATTTAATATATGGCAAGTGATTTAACAAACAATGTGTTCGATTAGAGAACACACCTATATATAGAATAATCCAAGTTAATTGGATTGAGTAGGGACTCGAATTGTAAATGACTCAGGAATGAAAGGTAATGTTTATTATACAAGCGCGACACACTGACTGCCAACCCCCTTCTCGAGGCCAGCCTTGATAATCTGTCTGTGCGTAAACAAAGGCTTTGACCCGCGTATGCCGGCGGTACAGCCACCGCCAACTCCGCTAACTTATATATAATATTTAGAGCATGAAAAGATGTTTAATGTTAAAATATATACTCCAATGAATTTCATAACCACAGATTACGCATAAATACTGCGATTCTATCTTACTTACATAAAATGTTGTTCTCTTCAATTTATAATACATGAATAATAAATAAACAATCTTTTAAATACGCTAGTAATTACAGTTTTCGTTTCAACACACACTTTCGATATATTTTGATTTAAAATTTATTCGGATTAATTATTTAAAATACTATGATTCATTTTTATTTGTTTTCTTTTAAATTATTTATTATTTTCATAAAAATATCTGTTAAATTCATCCAAAAAAATTTTTACTTAACTTAGAATAAACATTTTAGTAATGGTTTCAAATTTAATTTAAAATTACCATTACTTTTGAATTATTAGCTTTAGTCATTTTTTATATTTTAAATTAATATGTGTTGAAGCGAAAACTGTAGTAACTAGGGTATTTAAAAGATTGTTTATTTGTTAGTCATGTATTATACATTCAAGAGAACAACATTTTATGTAAGTAAGTAAAGTTAGTAAGAAGATAGAACTACAGTATTTATACGTAATCTGTGTTATGATAATATCATATGGAGTATATATTTTAACATAATACATGACTTTATATCATTAGCTCCATAATATTATACATTATATGTAAGTAAGTAAGTTTAGTAAGCAACATAGAACTACAGTATTTATACGTTATTCTCGTGAGTTATGAAATTCATTGGAGTATATATTTTAACATTAAACATCTTTTGCCAACGTTTCGTCAAATATTATATTCATAGACATCCTCAGGCTATATATGATAGCACAACACTTGGTTCTTGTTTCTCGAGTTTGGTCAGGTAAATATATGAATCACCTTTGCCAACGTTTCGCTTTATTTCAAGACATCCTCAGGTGTCTATGAAATAAAGACTGGTACTGTTGGCATTTACAAAGGTAGCCTTCCATATATTATAGCCCTGAGGATGTCTTGAAATAAAGACGAAACGTTGCAAAAAGGTGATTCCATAATACCCTGACAACTCCGAGAAAAAGAAAAAGTGTTTTGTGAATATTTTGTGGTCAAGAAAACAGTACCGTATATAATATATATATATATATATATATTATATATATATATATATATATATTAGTATAAATAGGCAGTAGATCCTCTTTTAAACAGGTATCATTAAAATTAACCGCAGTCTCGGCATTCACGATCTTAAGACTGAGAGATTCGATCCTATGAACTAACCTCATGCTAACAGGGTTCAACAGGAAAAGAAGTTGGCCAAGTGACATTATAATTAAAATCGATGACTCATGCTTAGTCATTGCTATTAATAGATTAAAAGGATTAGTACAGGTTAATATAAAGAGAAGGTCAAAGGTCAATAATGAACAAGAAACAAGCGGTTAGAATAAAAGTGTTGAAAGGTCAACGGTATAACTGGACTAATAGAGAATAAATAGATTTATATATAACAAACATATATATATATATATATATATATATATATATATATATATATATATATATATCGAATGTTTTCCAAACTCGACCACATATATTTAACACTATTTTTCTTTCTTATCGATGTTTGGTCTAGCTTCAATAATGCAACACTTTTAAGCCGACGTTTCGTCTATATTTGCAGACATCTTCAGGGCTACATCAATACAGAGTTTAGTTACTATAACATTAAACTATAAATTTTGTATATTAATTAAATAATGTAATATAATTATGTTTAATGTTATAGTAACTAAACTCTGTATTGATGTAGCCCTGAAGGTGTCTACAAATATAGACGAAACGTCGGCTTAAAGGTGTTGCATTATTGAAGTTAGACCAAACCTCGATAAGAACGAAAAATAGTGATATATATATATATATAATATATATATATATATCACTATTTTATATATATAGTTCAATATAGACAAAGAAATATAGAGAAATCAAAAGAACACACTTACAGTCTCTAATTTTCGGTTTGAACCGTCTTCAGGAGTGATAAGAGAGGGAAACCAAGCGCACTGGTTCAGAGACAGTTGGAGACCGTCTCCACCCGTCTCTAAACCAGTGCGCTCTCTTATTTCTCCTGAAGACGGTTCAAACCGAAAATTAGAGACTGTAAGTGTGTTCTTTTGATTTCTCTATGTTTCTTTGTCTATATTGAACTATATTTGTCCGTTTTGGATCGTATTTCTAACGAAAAAGTATATATATATATATTGGAGTCGAGTGTCAACATCCTTTAATCAAGAGGGACTGTGCAACCTTTACTATTGACATGAAGACAAAGGCTACTTTGCCTAGAAGACAAATGAGAGTATCAAGTAAAATAAAATCAATATCCGTAGTAAACAATAGAAAAAACCAACACCCAACCATCAAAAAAATCAGAAATCGAAAGGGAACAAGAGTTGGCTGCAAAGTGAGGCTCATGTTTTCTGCCAATAATCTTATATCACAGAGAGACTGTGCAACCTGTGTACCCATTGGCGGAATAGCGGAGGATTCTCTGGGCAGCGGGTGACCGAGTCTTTCTAAGAACTGCACTATGGCCTTCAAACTCTACTCTCCTATTGGTCACCAACATAACAAGCCATATATGATTTCCCCGTACAACTCATAGAAAACAATATATATATCAATGATCAAACCACAATAAGAAAATGGGAAAAACAAGACTAAGATCTTTCAACCGTAACAAGCGGTGAAAGGACCGGTTTCACCATATATATTTGTATATATATATATGTATATATACAAAGGTTTCACATAAACACGTGAAATAACAATCAATGATCAAACCACAAAAAGAAATGGGAAAACAAGACTAAGATCTTTCAACCGTAACAAGCGGTATTCGTCAGAGTCAAAAACCCAACTGATCTGAAAACAGATCTTAGTCTTGTTTTCCCATTTCTTTTTGTGGTTTGATCATATATATATATACGTATGTATGTTTAACTAAAATTATGTATTTATATTTTCTTTCAGAATGTAATACTGAGCTATACTTTCAGGAATGATTTAGGACAATTCTAGAATAATGTTCTTTAGAAAAGTTATTATAAATAAGAAAAACAATATTTTGAAGTTCAAAGAGCTGTTGTTTAAAGCTTAAATACAAAGATATACTTGCAGTAAGTAGTTTTACTTCAGGAAAAAGGTTGGCTGGATGATTTTAAATAAAAGGCTGGCAATTTTTCATTTAAAGGCTTTGCCCAAGAGTCATTCCCTTTTTTATGTAGTAGCAATATACTTAACGTGTGGGAGTTGTCAAGTGCTCAAAGCAGTGCTATGGTTACTTCAAGTAATGCGCTTAATGCTTCGTTTAGGGGTTTAAAGTGTTATGCGGCTTTTACTACTACGTCATGGAATCAGTTCTCCTAAGTAGTAAACCAAGTCTTCTGAAACCTCCTCTTCTTTATTTGTCACAACAAAGAACATAATAAAAGAATTTCTTTTGCACACACAATTCAAAATAATTGATAGCATATTAAAGATATCCAGCAGAAAAGTTAGACAGTCCTTTTATATGTGGTGTCTTGAGTTGAACAAAGTCACATATTCACCTATATATATATATTAACCTATACCTATATATATAATATATATATATATATATATATATATATATATATATATATATGTATGTATAGGTATATATATATAAAATAAATTCAAAACGAAGGAAACACACAGAATGACACAAACATAACTCACATCGATATTTCCACAATCGTCGTCATCAGGAGGTGTGAAGAGAGAAGAGCGAAGAGTCCCGCAGGAAGGCAGGGCGGCGACTGATTGTATATATATATATATTCGTATAAATGGGCAGCAAATCTTCTTCTAAACAAATGTTGTTGAAGTCCACAGCGGCTTCAGTATTTACGATCTTTCTCAGTAATTGTTCCTTTTTTCTGAACACTTTCCGGTGTTGAACATTTAATTGGTAACTCTCCTAGGTACATTTTAACTACGCTGTTTTTGAATACCTTTACTAATCTATATTATATCAAGCTTTCGGCTTACATTAGCCATCATCAGGTAGCAAACAAAACAGAAGGTACTGTACAAAGTAAAACCGTATATAGCACTAAACTAAAGTAAAATGGAATAAAATTAGAATAGAAATTAAGCGATAAACAAGACTATAAATAACAACTGATGCAAGGAAGGTTACAACCTACTGGCGCTCCAAGCGCTCAGTCGGATGAATTAACATTATCATTTTTTATAAATTTAAAACTAGGGTTAATATTCCTAGAACTAGGAATTACAAACGTATCATTAATCTGACAATTTAGTGAGGGGATTTTTTCTTTAATATACAATGCCTCCAAAATATGCAAATGAAGGGGGTTTTTGTTAGTAATGAGGACAGAAGTTCCATTCACTAGCATTTCGCTCGTTAAACGAGTACCATGTTCTTTCTCCATATGCATTTTTGGTGCTCCGGAAGATAGATGAAGTGTAAGACGCCTCGATAACTTCGTTGCAGTCATCCCAATATATCGTGAGGGAAGGGATTCGCAGCTCCCTTGGGTACATGAGAATTGATATATTAAGTGACTGCGCTGTAGTTCGGGCGTCTCACACTTATTACTATTTCTAATAAGCAGGCTGTTAGTCCTTTTATTTTTGTAGTAAATGTTCAGCTGGAGTGTATCCTCTTCTTTAAATAAATGGATTTAAAAGAGAATAGAGTACACTTTTAAAATATTTCCCTACTTAATAATAATTTTCTCTGTTGGCTCCCTAACATGTTGGCTAACACTGTTCTCCGTTCCCCTCTCCCCTGCTTGCTCTGCACCAATCCTATTCGCCTCTATTACCTTCGGTCCCATGAGTCACAGCTATTGAACTCACCAAGTTAAGTGAATTTGTCAAATCCTTCTCTTCATTCATGCTTCTATTATTCAATGGCATGCGTTTAATGATTTCCTTGGTTTACCGTTTTGACTTGAACGCATTCAAGATCTCGTATCATCTTCATTTATTCTTTCTCCTGTTTTCCTATCTGCTATTTTACATTGATATATTCCTAGGTTATACCTCTACCTGATACTTATTATTGCACTTTTCTTGGAAACACTTTGTTGATACTTAAGTTCGACTTCGTTAGTAATCTATAAATTGCCTTTTTAGTATACTGGTGTATTTCCTATTCTTCATTCTTAAAATATTTATAATAATAGACAATATAAATAGATACATATTATCAATACCACAGGTTATTATGCATTAAATATATGAGATATGATGTTACTCAACATTTAGTACGACTGGTTTAACTATTTTAATATATTTAAGTTCAATGTAAACAAAGAAGCATATTCCCTAATCAAAAACACATCATCGAAAAAATTTCATACAACGACCTCAAAACATGTAATTCCATCAAAATTTCGAGATCGAATTTTTCACAATCACTGTACTTTACTTCTAGTAAAGTAGCATGTTTTATTACGGAGTTTAGATGTCTATTCAGTTGGATAGTGTCAATATATTTGAAACCGTTTCAAATTAAAGAGATATTCGATTAATAAACGGTGAAGTTATGATTCAAGTTGAGGTTTTAAACAGATTCATTTTAAGAGTATATGTAGGTTAGGTGTCCTTGTAAATTCGTGAATACCTGTTAACCATATTTTTCCGTACTTCAGCATGCAGGCAAGTTTACAGGGTGTGTTTAAGAGATTAAGGTTTTGAAGAATACATTACATTGCTCAAACAATATGTTGTGGGAGACGAAGAGAATGGCAATTGTTTGCTCAATTTTATAAAATCGATTGTGTCTCGTAAATCTTACTTTCATATAAGCCTTTCAATTTCGTTTCTTCAATTATAAGTTGGTAAATACAGGAAAAGAACCGAAAATTACTAATAATGATATATCCTACATATAATCTTTATAAATAAAATAATGATTTTGTCTGTACATTGCTTAGAACTGACTCATTTCAAGTTTTCTTTACGTTTCATACATTGGAGAAACCGAATCCACCCTTAGAAAAATTTCTGTCGGTTTGTCGGTTTGTCGGTTTGTCCGCAAAACTTTGTCACAGGTAAACTCAGCTACCATAAGACATATAAAGCTGAAACTTTTACAGTAGATTTGTGTAGGTCTAACTTAAAATATAGACTATGAATTGATTGGAAATTCAACGTAGAAGTGAAGTTATGGACGTTTAACGCAAAAATGTTTGTCACAAGTAAACTCAGCCACCATAAGACATAGCGAGCTGAAACATTGACACTGGATTTGTGTGTGCCTAACTTAAAATATGGGCTCTAAATAGATTATTAATTCAGTACAGAAGCGAAGTTATGGGGCTTTTAGCTGTATTTTCCTAACTTCACAGACAAGTTTGTTTTGAAAATACACAGGTGTGGCAAGTAGGTATTGTTAGTTGATTTTAATTTCAATTGAGCACATGAATATATTGCGTATTTGACATCATTGAAATGGTGTTTCACAGAGTTAAGGATGTACTATCTATTGAGAATAAATGTTTTGTAAACGAGCAATTCTCAGCCCTTAATATGAACAGGCATGAGAAATCAACAAACAAGTTCTTACGCTATATGAAGCCGAGGAAAGAACTTACAAGTCAGTAAAGAGATTGGATTAGTGATGAAGAAGCAGTTCATTATCTAATTGAATTTCTTGACTCTGAATTTATTTCTCCTGGACTGCCTGCTCATGAGTAAAAACTTAAAGTAGGAGCACCAATGATGCTGCAATTTATAGCAGTAACAAATTTCATGTTACGAAACATGAGTGACCCAAAAACTGTGCAACGGGACACGACTCTGAGTTCGTGCTCTACACAGATATGCCATAGAGGCGGACATAATGACTGGATGTGGTATTGGGGAGTCTTCCGAACCACTGTCTGTTTCCATTCAAATGATTGCAAGGTCCCCTCAGAGTCTATTTCGCAATGACGTTAACTAAGTCGCAAAGGGAGACTTTATCTAACGCAGGAATTCAAGTTAGCGAAACCAAGTTTTTCTCACATGGTCAACTGTAGTTTACTTGCTCAATAGTCAGAGGTTTCAACTGATTGTTCTTCCATGAACCTGAAGGACAGACAGCTAATGTAGTGTATACAGAGGCATTTGTTTAACACTGTACTAATAATGGTGTTTTCTACTATTCTATAATTTCTAATTATAGTATTAGTATAATACTATAATTGATATGTTGGAATACCAAGTATAATAGAATTTTTGATTCCGTCAAAGACGGGTACATTTGCTAGTAATAATAATAATGATATTAATATGTGAAGACAGATGATTTGCTATATATAAAACAAGCTAATAAATGATTTTCAATTCTTTTATTTCTTTTGGATATTTTAGATTGTCAAAAATGTCCAGTCTCTTTGTAAGTTCACTTGATGACACTCATTGCTATTTTTAGAATGTCTGTATGATGTATTTCCTATCCCCTATATGTGAAATTTAAGGAAACCACAGCACAGTACTGTGAGCCAATCAAAAGGAAAGTCGACACTCAACGCTGAAGTGAAGCCTCTTTGAAAAAGCATTCAATCAGTGTATCTATACATACGGAGGGAGGGGAGACAATGATCAATAAGAATAAAAATAAATAAAATTAACACTTAAAAAATAAAAATATATGTATTCAGAAAAAAATCTAACTCGAAAATAAATAAGCAAACAAAATTGTTTAAAAAGGCTAAATAATAAAATAAATTAACGATTGAGGTCTTTTTCACGAGCAGATCTACTATTTCCAGGAAACAAATAAATTCTTGTTCTGATGATCTCAAAGTGACGTTCCTGTTAACAAGAGAAGTCTGGCCTAGAATAAGACTTCTGGACGCAGACATTGTTAGGCAGATATTAGTTGGTAAGCAGGTTCTAGAACCCAACGCCAATATTACTTTGACAGCTTCAAAGAAGTGTATTTAGTCTTTTTAATCAATTTTGTTCACTTATTCATTTATGAATTAGATATTTCTATTAATTTATTTTATTTTTTAAAATGTATTTCTTTATTTTTTATTTTTCTATCTTCCTGATAACGAGGAATCGTAATATAGTAGTGAGTTTCTGTTTCATTTCTTAGTGTTCTTTGCATCAATATAGTTTATATATATATATATAAACTAAATTGAATAAATGGTCCACAATGACTATAAAACTTTAAACTACACAAAGCACGACAGATAAAGGAATAAAAAGCACACTTAGAGAATTCTCAATATTTGACTAATGATTCGCGCTCCGTTCTTCGACGTGGGGAGATCTCTCTCAGTTCCTGTTCTCTTCTAGTCTTCTCCTGTTGACGAACAACAGTTCGAAATTTGAGAATTCTGTAAGTGTGCTTTTTATTCCTTTTTCTGTGTCATGCTTTGCGTAATTTAAAGTTATATATATATATATATATATATATATATTTAGAATGAGTTTGTGTGTTTATTTGTATTAAGTGTATTTTCAATAGCGAAATATAAACGGAAGGAAACAACCGATCTCAGAAAACAGTTCGCTCCAAGTGAACTAAATAAGTGTTTATAAAATTGCGTTGAAGTTTTAATTAAAACTAAAAGTTGTTGAAAACTTTTAATATAAGCATCGCAGGTGTAACCATGTTCTCTCTTAATTAACTAAAAACAATGAAAACAGTGATCGATTTAATATATCATATTCAGCGTTAAGTGGGAGTTCTCAAACTATGCCTAAACAATTCGGAAAACTTAATAATGAACCTCAGGAGTACATTATAATGGAATGTAAACTGAAATGGGTTTATAAAAAATATTTTAAATAATTAAGAATTTTTTTAGTAATTTAATTAATTTCGGGCATCAAGGATATATTTTGTCCCATATAACACTATATATATATATATATATATATATATATATATATATATATATATATATTATGTAGATCTAATAATCAGACTGCAACTTTAAACATTCAAGACCACCGGCCAGTCGTTGTCTGCCTACGGAGTGACTCGTTTTTATCTTAACAGTGATATCCAGTTTTAACAGTGATAACATTAAAGAAACAACACTGAAACATGATGAAATATAAATATTCAAGTTTTATTAAAATCAATTGAAAAACTTGAAATTCAAAATCTTAAAATTGAAAAAAATATGTTCTCCTACAATAAAAATGTTATAAATTCTGGATGAGTGTACAGATCTTGAAACATTTGTACATATTATTAGTGGTTCTAAGGTAATAGCTAAGCTAATAATAGAGTAAATTTCCTATATACAAGTTTAATAGTCTGTATATATCGAACAACGAGTTTCGAACTAGTAGTGTTTTTCTTAAGATATAAAACCAAGTTTAAGAGTCTATGACACTGCTTTGCTGAGTCATATATCAACAAGCAAGTATACGTATAAACGTTAAATAAACGTTTTAAAGTGATTAAAACATACATTGAAAAATAATAGGAGAGTAGCAGTGAAACTACTCCTGGCCAGTCTAACCAACGACCAACGAATATATCCGCGCACTATAGTGCACGTCGTAACTAGCAGTTCCAGACCAGAGGCCTTCTACTGCTTGCTTACTGTGCTACTATAACTTGTAATGTCAGTAATTCATGTCGGATATAAGTTCGTCTGTACAGTAAAGATGTCGTATTCGCGGTCATGTGGTCTTGTTGAGGTCATGTTTTTCAAAGTTTTTTAGTCATCAGTTGGAAAAGTAGTCAGATAGTCAGTGGATGAAGTAATTGTTTAGTGAGGTTGAGGAAGGTTGGTGGCAGGATTTAGAGTTTGTACAAGGAGGTTTGGATGAGTAGATATTTGCGTCTATTACCGAGCATGTGTGAATACTGAATATAAACTATATTAACAAAAGGTAGTATTTAATAAAGTTATCCCTACTTTATAAAGAAGATAAAATAGTACTAGTGATATATTAAAAAAATAGAAAGGCCATGCTTTATTCATATCTACAACACTGGGAATGGACACCATGGTGCTTCGACATGGTCAGTGTTATTGTCACGTAATAAACCAATATAAAATACTAGACTACCCATGACCCGTAAGGTCATCCAACACTTTCCTTTTAATGCAGTCATCTTCACATAAATTAATTCATTTCTCATAAAGAGGATAATGAGAATATTTTTTAAGACAGTTCTCTTTATTACATTTTTTTTGTACAATTTGGATTTCCAAAAAAAGGTTTTAATGTTTTCTTTAAAATGATAGTGCCTTACACAACCATTTTTATTGAAATAGATATATCAAAAGAAGAAAATATAAGCATTATGACAAAGTATTTTGTTTGATTGCGGACATAATTGCGTGCTGTCATAATTTTATTTATATTAATTTGATAATTTCTATAGTTTTTGTTAGCCATAATAAATATCATTTGTTGATATATCAAATAATTATTTGATATTCTCTCATCGATTATTCAATAAATTTCATCTTTCTAAATCTATTACAATTAAATCATTATAAGTTAGGTCGAAAAACTATTATTTAATCTTCGACGTCATTTATATCAGGTTTTGGAAGCTCATTATATAAAAGTCCCATTGGCTTAGACGGTCTTCCAAATTCCAAGAGCGTGGGTTCGATTCCCCCAAAATTTCTAATATTTTATTCTTATTTAAACAAAAACATGAGAGGTTTATAAATATTAGTTAGTAATATAGAGAAATAGCAATGTACATACCCATGTGCAGCCCTGTAGTCAAGGCATATGTAGTCCTGACTAGGACAAACTGACTGCAGTCCATCTAGCTCCAGGTGTTCCTAAAATTCACAAAAATTAGTTTCATCGTAAAAAAAAACTTGTCAAACATGATAATAGAAGGAACCATACTGTACGATTATTCTAATGACCCCAGAAGACTTCAATTTTTGAAGCTCTATAAATTAAAAAAGAAACTAAACCTTAATATTAAGAATAGTGATCTTAATATAGTTGCTATTTGTAGGCTATAGCAAAAAGCTAATGAAATGGCCTCCACATATAAAAATTTAATGGTATAAACAACGCGTTTCGAACAAGTAGTGTTCTTCCTCAGGTATTAACTGACAACAGTGGTACCACAGACATTCACCCTTAGTTAATGCCTGAGGAAGAACACTAAGTGTTCGAAACGCTTTGTTTATACTATTAAATTTTTATATGTGGAGACCATTTGATTAGCTTTTTACCCTACAATGAGTAAATACCATATAATAACTGACTGAACTACATTAGAATAGTTGCTATTTGTAAAAATTTTACAAGTGACTTTAAGATAGTCAAAAAACTAGCATAATGCTGAGACAGGCGAACAGTGTAGATCAGAATCTATTGTATCTCTTTCCACCCACCCATCTTCCCTATGCCCCTTCAGTTAGTAAACCATGTGCTCGCACCCAGTAAATATTAACATTTTTCTCATTTTTACTTTATATTTTTTATAATTTACTAGGTTAGGTTGCAGTGGCAGTCTCACAAGGGAACACACTTAGGCCGAGCATTGGCCCTTTGTGATACCACACAATGAAGATTGATTCTACATTGAGTCCTATATCGGAGTCCTAAATTTTGCCAAACTCAAGTGTATTTATAGTAGGGATCTTTAACGAGTACCTGACATCGTACAGGCTCGGGGCCGACGGTTTAACGTCCTTCTCCGAAAGACGACGTGCTCAGATTTATTCACCTCCCGCGTGAATAAATCGAGGGCCAGGTGGAGATCGAACCCCGGTCCTATCAGTTCAGAGGCGAGCACGTAACCACTGAGCTAGCCTGGCCAACTTATAATTTACTAAATTGAAAAATAACGATGTCCTGTTTATATGAAATAACCTTCGATTCAATTAGGTCATTCAATTAATTTAATTAATTGAATTAGTTCACAAGGTATTTTAAATTTTAATTAGTGTACGAGAGTAAAGTAAAGTGTAGGAGAGTGATATATATATATATATATATATATATATATATATATATTATATATAAAGATATTACATAAACACGTGAAATAACAATCAATGATCAAACCACAGATACAGAAAACATCTGGTGAAGGGTTGAGAAGAGTGGGAGGTAAGAGTGGTATTTTAAAAGGGTGAAAGTGCAAGAAAGGACAAATGTCCAGAAAGGGATGTTTGGAGGTACAAAGGAGTGCAGTAAGAAAGAGTAAAAAACTATCCGCTAGCTGTCAACCCTCTTAGAAGAGGCTATTGCCCTCGTAACGAAAGTACCAAGTTTGAAAAGACCGTTACTAATGTTTATAATATTTGATCTATTAAATTTAATTAGAGACGATTCAATAATATTTCTTAACTCGAATTTTCGGGCAATCCGTCTCGAGGAGAAAAGAGAAGGGGAGACCAAGCACGTTGTAGACGCAACGGCTAGTAACTAGTTAGTGTGTAGTGGCAGTTACTAGTAGTACTAGTTAATAGTAGCCAGTTAGTGTGTTTCTTTACTTTGTGTGCTACTTATCTTCAATTTTGAACTGTTATTGTGTCCAGTTTGAATCGTCTTTCCGTTTATCAAGTGAATATATATATATATATATATTCGCGCTCCGTTCTTCGACGTGGGGAGATCTCTCTCACTTCGTCCTCTCTTCTAGTCTACTCTCCTGATGACGAACAACAGTTCGAAATATTTGTAAGTGTTCTTTTTATTCTCCTTTCTGTGTCGTGCTTTGTGTAATTTAAAGTTATATATATATACATATAAACAACAGTAAATTATCGACCGTAGAACAGACATATAACTAACAAAGGTAAATCGGAATGCGATCAGTTTCTTCCATTTCCAATGAATCTCTCATGGCCGACTTTTCGATTTTGTCCAACATCTTTTTCAAAGGCAAAAGTAGGAATATTTGAAAATGAACGAACTATTAAAAATTACATTACAAAACAGAATTGTTTGAGTAATGTAATTTGTAATAGTTCGTTCACATTAAATAAAAATGTATTTTTATAACTTAAAGTTTAGTTATAGTGATTAAAAATATAGTTTATTCGGTAATTTTAATTGGCATAATGGGTCCCCCACCTTTGGAGTACAGTGTAATGTATAGTCATAGTGCATTATGAATGTTTGGGGCCAACTTAATACGGATATTGCAGCCAACTCAACACAAAGTAGCACACGAATTGGAGGCAACCAGCAAAATGTTAGTACTTGCAGAAACAAAATTTAATACATATAATAAATTAATTAATACATATGTGATACTTTATTGCGTAGGTATTAATTTATAAATATTAGTAACCTTCTATGAAATATGTAATTAATGAAATTGCTAATTGGTACGAAATAGGAAAGCATGTAATAGAATGCTACATCGCATTAGGCGTGGCAGAGTTTGCATAGCTAATTGAAAAGTCAATTTGTTTCATTTTCATTTCAAATATTTAGTAAATTTAATAAATAAATACTAAAGTTAAAGAAAATGAGGAACAATTTAATATTAGATATTTACAATTGGTCTAGTTAGATGAAATGGAATGATATGTGCTGAATTTAATAGTTTAATAATACGAAAAATGGGGGAAGTATAAAGTTACATATGGCAATAATACAACTAAAATAGATTTTTAAAAACCATGATAGAATAAATGAAATATCTCAGTTAAATATTTTTTTGATCAAACATATTTTAGAGATAAAGTTCTTTTTAATGAAGCGTACAGTATTATTACTTTTTGCATTTTCAGTTAGACTAAAATTTAATGATTTCATTTATTAACTGAGTATTGTACTAAATTGATGAAAACATTTACCTCTCATAAATTCTTTATACTGTTGGCCAATATTTTATTGATATTAAGGAAAACCGAGATATTAGTACTGTCTGTGATGGCCCTTGCTTTCTCGTTTTAGATTCAAAACATTCCCGTTAATTCACTCTGTATTCCCTCTGACGGTTTTCTGACAAAATAGAATGAATAGTAGTTAAATTGGTCGAAGTAGAAATAGGTAAAAGTAGAATCACCTTACAAGTAAGGTATTTTAAAGGGTGTGAAGTGTAGTAAAGGGACATATATTTGTAAAAGTTGAAAGCCGTCCTTCATTTAAACATATATTGTTAAATAACGCCCATGAGCGTTATTTAACAATATATATATATATATATATATATATATATATATATATATAATAAAAATATTAAACTGTCCAAACCGAACAGATAAATAAATGAAAAAGACAACACATAAAAGAAACGAGAACATTTACTGCATCAAATTTCGAACTGAAGTTCGTCATCAGGAAGGGAGTAGAAGGGAAGAAGAAGAGGTAAGTGCGTTCAGGACTGCGAGTGGAAGGCGACCAAGTGGAAGGTTATGTGTTGTCTTTTTCAGTTATAATATATATATATAATATAAAGATTTCACATAAATACGTGAAATAACAATCATTGATCAAACCACAATAAGAAAATGGGAAAACAAGACTAAGATCTTTTAACCGTAACAAGCGGTCTTCGTCAGGGTCAAAAACCCAACTGATATTTATATATATATATATAAATCAATTATCAAACCACAATATATAATGGGGGAAAAACAAGACTAAGATCTTTCAGTCGTAACAAGCAGTCTTCGTCAGAGTTAGAACCCCAACTTAAACAATCTTGGTCTTGTTTTCCCATTTCATTTTGTGGTTTGATCAATGATATTATATATATATATATATATATATATATATAATATACATAAAACCAGATGTGTCACCAATGTGTCAACCATCTAATAGAATATGACGAAACAAAATCAAAGCTTGATTTGTCTTCCAGGTTTTAAAAAATACTCTCAATATAGACATTTTGATAATATTTAAAATACATTTCAAGGTCTTAAAAATATTGCTATCTTTACGATTTAACTTTTCTATTTCTTCAAACATTCACTCACATCTTATTCTATTTATCAGATAAGTTCATGTGTGATTTTTTCTCTATCATAAATATTTAACTAATTTGAATAATGTATTGACAGTCAAATTGTACTCAAATGAATCAGGGTTAGGTAATAAAAAATAATTTTAATATTATCCTAATGTGGTCATTTATAGTTTAATTTAAAGACCGACATAACTGTTATTAATTTTATTCAGTTATGAACTTATAGTTACTATTGATTAAGTTGGCGGTGAGAAGGAATACAGAGAGAATGGACGGGAAGTAAGAGAGCAAGGGCCTGCACAGCGGGACCAGACCAGCAAAAGCAGTGAATTGCCAAGCCAAGTGTTTATTTCGATAGGCAATTGCTTAGACTGCATAAATAATGGGTAGTGGGGATTGGCTGGTGTTTTGAAAAACAAACTCCCTCCTCCCCAACAACAGGCCATGCAGCTGCCTCTCAACTTGCCTGTCTTCGATCACCTTGCTGGTCCAAAACCCCATTCTGTTACTACTAACGAAGATGTTGCCTTCAAAACAAATACGCTAGACAGAATCATATTAATTCTACACACAAACAAAACATCTCATTTCTCCTCCTATTCTCAGGCACACCTATAATAAACTATTCTACAGTCCATCAAGCCAACCAACTATCTATTAACATTTCTAATTCTGATCTTTACCTTCCACGTATCAAATTACAAGATAATTCTTTACTTATATACAGCTTTTTACATACGCACACCAATCAACTCTTCATATACATATATATAACAATTAAAAGAAACGAACGACTTTTTTAAATAAAATAAATTCAAAACGAAGGAAACACACAGAAAGACACAGACAAAACTCACATGAGTCACCGCCCTGTCTTCCTGCGGGACTCTTTGCTATTCACACCTCCTCATGACGACGATGGTCGAAATATCGATGTGAGTTATGTCTGTTTCTTTCTGTGTGTTTCCTTCGTTTTTAATTTATTTTATATATATACATATATATAAATGATTAAACCACAATAAGAAATGGGAAAAGAAGACTAAGATCTTTCAACCGCAACATGATTGTTATTTCACGTGTTTATATGAAATTCTTTTTATTATAATTATATATATATCATAATATATTATTATTTATTATTAAATATACAACGTAATTGCAATAGTTTTTCATTAAAAAATTATTTTTCTTATAGCTTTATAGAAACTACTTACACTTTTAATATTACACATGACAGCCCTTTTTTTATTATATATATGTTTTATGTATCGTGCAAATTTATTTTGCATAACTTTAAAATATGTATATAATTGCCACTCGCGAATCATTTGAACTTTTGAAAAACGGTTCGGACTATTAAGGAATTTGACGACCTCTGCAGTAGATTAAGTTCAGACTACAGATAAAGTTGATATTTTTCAAATAATTGAGAAAGTATAGTTAGAGAAGTAAAAATAATCAACGATATAAACGAATCGCCAATGATTTTGATAATACGTGTCCTTACGGTAAAGTTAAGCTTTTATTCATAGTTATAGTCAACAAATAATTTTTTATTACAATTACTAACAATTTGGAGTAGTTGTCTTGAAATGAGAAATAATAAAGAATTAACTATTTTAAGTTTTGTGTATTTTGAATATGACAGTTTCCTTGTGCATAATGAGGAGACAGGAGGTATTGTGTTCTTGACTCAGACAAGCACTAGGCAGATGCATGTGCAACTCACCCCAAACACAATCGCAAAGTAATTTAACTTTACCCCTTTGATATGTTCTCTGTTTAGCTCTACTATATTCACCTCTAAACTGATAACACTAAACACCACAATAACGAAAAGATTTAATATGAGTCAGCTCTCTACTTACCCCTTCAATAATTAACATTCTACAGTTATTTACATTGGTTTGTTTGCATAAAGTGTTGACTTAAAGAAAAATTAGTCGTTTCCAGTAACATTCACAATTTTTCATAATTTCACATGTTTAATGATTTAAACATTTTGGTTTAAGAATATGAATCACATAATTAATACACTGTGCTCATTCTGTTTTTATGTTGTAAATTTACTGCAAGAAAACTGTATTGATGATGGAGAACTGAGCATTTTATGTTCTGTTCTTCGTACGGGTTCGCGTGGTGGTGTGTAGAATGTATGTGTGCAGTGTCACTGCGCACGTGTGTGTGTGTGTGTGTAGAAGTGCATGCATGATGTGTCCCTTCGCGCGTGCTCGTCTGTATGTGTGTGTGTGTCTGTGTGTAGAAGTACATGCATGATGTGTCCCTGCGCACGTGTGTATGTGTGTGTGTGGAAGTGCATTCATGATGTGTCCCTGCGCGCGCACGTCTGTGTGTATGTAGAAGTACATGGGCGATTTTTCATTTCGTGCTTTCATCATATATATATATATATTCGTAAATTTTGATTGCAGACTGAATAACGAGAGTGTTATTTAGAAAAATTGAGAAACTTGTTAAGAAAGAGGTATCAGCTAAATTTGGTGTCATTTTCAGTAATGTATATATATATAGTTAAATAACGCCCCATATTTGGCTTGTATCAGTTTCTTACACAATTTCCCTTGTTTCTGGATTTCCTTCCTCGTCTCTTCATTAAAACTATAAAGCTTATCACCAATATTGCTAGTCGACATGTTTCGAAGTACCACAATCATCATCAGGACAATAATGAGAATAATAGTAGGATTGTTAGTTTATATCTTTAGAGGTGGATTACTATTGGAATGTTCACAGGACATCGCCCTGGATCACGGCGATTTTATGTATATGGAATAAAAATGTGCAGCAGCCTCTGCATTAACGACCTTTCTACTGATAGCCTCTATTTTTCTCACAATCGTCCGTTGCTCTAGATGTAATTTCCAAATATAATTGAAACACACAAGTAAAACTAAACAACTATATTAAATTCACAATACACTAGAAAGAAACAAGCTTTCTTTCTTTTGTGAATTTAATATAGTTGTTTAGTTTTATCAGTAGTTTTACTTGTGTGTTCCATGTCTCTGGCCAATTATATTTTGAAATTATCTCTAGAGCAACGGACGATTGTGAGAAAAATAGAAGCTATCAGTAGAAAGGTAGTTAATGCAAAGGCTGCTGCACATTTTAATTGCATCTGTCTCCAAGAAGACCTGCTGCCCACTTATACTAATTAATATATATATATATATAAAGATTTCACATAAACACGTGAAATAACAATCAATGATCAAACCACAATAAGAAATGGGAAAACGAGACCAAGATCTTTCAACCGTAACAAGCGGTCTTCGTCAGAGTCAAAAACCCAACTTAGTTGGGTCTTAGTTGAGTCAGTTGGGTTTTTGACTCTGCGAAGACCGCTTGTTACGGTTGAAAGACCATGGTCTTGTTTTCCCATTTCTTATTATGGTTTGATCATTGATTATATATAATTATATATATATATATATACTTTTTTTCGTTGGAAATACGATCCAAAACGGACAAATGTAGTTCAATATAAACAAAGAAACATAGAGAAATCAGAAGAACACACTTACAGTCTCTAATTTTCGGTTTGAACCGTCTTCAGGAGAGATAAGAGAGGGAAACCAAGCGCACTGGATCAGAGACGGTTGGAGACCCTCGAGGGTCTCCAACCGTCTCTGATCCAGTGCGCTTGGTTTCCCTCTCTTATCTCTCCTGAAGACGGTTCAAACCGAAAATTAGAGACTGTAAGTGTGTTCTTCTGATTTCTCTATGTTTCTTTGTTTATATTGAACTTATATTATTAATTATATATATATATATATATATATATATAAACTAGAATTTAAAAAAAAAACACATAGAAAGGAAACCACTGAACTCACTACTATATTTCGATGTCCTCGTCTTCAGGAAAAGAAGTGAATCGCTCCAAAGGCTGATAACGACTCAGTGTATATATACTGTATATATAATAGTATTGCATTTCGTTTATCATTTATTATTGCAAAGTAATTGCAATAGTTTTTTCATTTCAATTTATTTCGTCTTTTGGCTTTATAGAATATACTTACACAGTACGACTAGTACACATGATTTATCAGCCCTTTGTTTTATATATACGTTTTATGTATCGTAAATTCTTAAAGTGCTCTATGAAATGCTCTATAAAATCATCTAAAACAGATACGTAATAAAAATCGAATTGCGAGTATTTGAGCTTTAATTTGTAATGAACTAAACAGTTAGCAGATATTTTCTAAACGGTTAGTATACATAAAACTATTATGAGAAGAAAAAACATAAACAAACAATTTATTCTTATCCTTTTATCTTAATTATTTCATTAGTTTCATAATGGACAGCTTCCTGTTTATACTTAACTGGGGCTGTCTGCACTTTGCTAATTATAACGGAAATGCCCTGTCACTTATATTAATGAATCAAGTAGCCAATAATCATTACACTCATTAAAATATGTTATTAATTATATTAGTTAAAAGAAATAACAAAACACAATGTTTCATTAATTCCATTGATCATAAATGAATAGTTTATTTCAAATTATATTTTCTAATATATATTTTATTCGAAATTAAAAGTATTGATATGCATTATCTTAAATAATTATGGTTAAATATTAATTATTTCAATTAATAATTTACTATTGATTATCTTGATGTCTCATCTATATAAATAAAAGTTAGCAGGTCCAAACAAGTTACCAAATTGATTTATATTCTTCCAAAAGTTATTTATATTCTTCAGTTTATTTCAAAATTCTTTAAATTCTTTCATTGTTTTTTAAAAAATTTAAATTTTCAAAAACGTTTAAAGACCCTACCTGAAGATGACTAGAGAAAGTCGAAAGCTAGTATACAATCGTCTTGTAAGTTATGTTAGTTTTTAACTGTATTTGAATTGTTGACATCTATTAAAGTGTTTCAAAAAAGTGTCTCAATGTCCTTTGGACAACTCATTTGGGAATTACCACCTTATATTCGTAAGACTGTCAGGAGACTGGAACAGCTTAGTTTAAAAGTCGTTAATACCGAAGCTGCGGTACATGTCAACAAAGTATGCCTCCAAGAAGATTTGCTACCAACCTATACTAATATATATATATTGGTGTATATTGGCAGCAAGTCTTCTTTTAAACAAGTGTTGTTAAAAATCACAGCGGCTTCAGCATTAATAATCGCCTCGCCTCTCCCATGTTGTGACCTGTCGAAGGCGAGAAGTGCTGGGGTGATTCAACTGTCTAACGCGTGGGTGAGCGCATGTAGCGCTGCTTTGACAGTTAAATGCTGCCACTATTTGAACTGTGCTAATTTAGTTTGTTGTTAATTTTTGGTTTATGTGTTAATCGTTTCGTTTTATTGTTTACTGTTTACCTGATGATGGTCAATGTGGCCGAAAGCTTGTTTCCCTTTAGTTTTTTAATTCAGTTTGTGTTTGTGTAGTGTCAAATATAGTTTGTTTCATTAGTTTTCTTCAAGATTGTTTTCCTATTCTTGTTATGGAATTAGGTAGATTAATTTTTGAGCTACCAGTGAATTACAAGAAAATAATAAGGCAAATAGAACATCTTTCTAAAAAGAATATTAATGCTGAAGCAGCTGTGCTTTTTAACAACACTTGTTTAATATATATATAATTAAAAAGCACAGCGGCATTAGCATTAATTATCTTCTTAGAAATTATCTTAAATATCTTCTTTCTAAGAAGATAATTAATGCTGAAGCCGCTGTGCTTTTTAATAATACTTGTTTAAAAGAAGACTTGCTGCTAGCATACACCAATATATATATATATATATATATATAGATATATGTGTGTGTGTGTGTGTGTGTGTGTGTGTGTGTGTGTGTTGTGTGTGTGTGCGCGTTCAAACCATAATAAGAAATGGGAAAAAAAGACTTTCAACCGTGACAAGCGGTCTTCGTCAGAGTCAAAAACCCAACTGAAACACAAGATGGAAAAACATCATGATGGGGGGTTTAAAAGAATATATATAATATATATATATAAAAGAAAGTATATAAGAGTCAGTTGGGTTTTTGACTCTGACGAAGACCGCTTGTTACGGTTGAAAGATCTTAGTCTTGTTTTCCCATTTTTTATTGTGGTTTGATCATTGATTTATATATATATATGAACCATGATAAACGGAAACGGCAGGACAGATTACACTTAAACTGTGATACATAGACAAAAAGATAACAAAGACTCACTTTTCAATATTTCGATCGCCATTACGGTCGAAATATTGAAAAGTGAGTCTTTGTTATGTTTTTGTCTATGTGTCACAGTTTATTTTAAGTATATATATAGATATATATATATATACATTTATTAAACCTTTAAAAACCTGCTTAGTACTTCACTAACGCAGTGTTAGAAACTTAATAGCATCTGAAGATTAATAAGTTATTATTATTATTTTATTTTTCATTTCAAATATTTTTTTTTTTCAGTTAATGAGTTTTCTAGAAAACTATTTAGTGAATAACCGGTAGACTAATGAAAACTAATTTCGTGTTAATGGTGTATGCATTATATAAATGAATGGAGACAAAAATGCATTGTAGGGTGTGGTCTGGTGTGCTGATAACAGATGTCTGATCATTATTCCAGTGCACTAGTCATCAAGGCAGACTAATTAGAGTGCACCAAATGTTTTGCCAACACATCTGCCCACAGTTGTAATATACTTCCTTACTCAGCAACATCTTGCCAATTACATAGTGTACTTATCCATGCTTAAATAAATGTAGCTCTTTTTATAATAACAATTTTGTTACATTTTAAAAACAACCAAAAAGTAAAAAAAAAGCATATGATTGTCGTGTAAAAAGCTAATGAAATAGTCTAAACATATAAAAAAAATTAATCGTATAAACAACGCGTTTCGGACACGTAGCGTCCTTCTTCAGGCATTAATTAAAAAATACAATATCATCTGAGAGTTATCTATAATACAAAGTAAATATAGCACAGAATAAAAATAATATAAAATAAAATAAGGAAAAGAGTACGAACCTACGGGTTCTCTCTTGCTTATTTTATTTTGTTATTATTTTTATTTTGTACTATATTTATTTTGTACTACAGATAGCTCTCTGATGATATTGTATTTTTTAGTTAATTCCTGAAGAAGAATAGTAAGTGTTCGAAACGCGTTGTTTATACGATTAAAAAAAATTTTTATATGTGTAGACCATTTCATTAGCTTTTTACACAACAATGAGTAAATACCACATAATAACTGATTGCATACGTTAGAATTAATTCATATCACCTTGCAATACATATTCAATATTTATAAAATTTCAAGATGTCCGCCAGTTTGTCTCATCATCAGTGTATCAATTTACATCATACAAATTTCTAAATTAAAATAATTTTAAACTGATGAGCCTCTTGTTTTTTCAAATTATCCTATTTATCTTTTTTAAGTACACTATTTATATAAAAAAATCTTGAAAAATCTGTTCTTGTAAAAGCGTCAGTAAATAAAATTAACTTTTTTATATGCTTAAAAGTTTCTGGGCATATGTCAGTTACATTAAAATGTAACTAACATTTAAAATATGTCAGTTACATTATTTCATAGGTTAAACTGATATTAAACTCATAAAATAGTTCTATTATTTAGAATAATCCCATAATTTTGGGTCAAAATTCATTGAGGACTATATTTGTTTATGGGATATTCTTCATATCATTCTTTATAATGTATTTTGTTTGATACTTTGTTTCATAATGTTCAGATACTTTGTTTCATAATGTATTTTGTTTGATACTTTATTTCATAATGTTCAGATACTTTGTTTCATAATGTATTTTGTTTGATACTTTGTTTCATAATGTTCAGATACTTTGTTTGTTGTTTCTTTAACTACTAATTCTAAAACATTAAAGTTTTTCACTGACTTGAAACTAATAATGGAATGAACTATAAACATACCGTTATTGGTTAACATAACCGACAAGTAACATGACATAACATTATTACAACATATGATATATTCTCTGAACCAATATCATTAAATTATGATTATTCTTTTCTTAGCATGCACAATGCTATCTATCATTACTTTAGATAGCCTCGTTCAATTTCATGTATTTAGAAGTAATTTTGATTTCAGGGATACTCCTTTAGCGTTTTGATTAAGTGGCGGAAATCGGGTGGACACCCATTGGTGGCACTCCGTAACTATGTTTAAGCTTTATGACGACAGAAAGTCACGTGGCCATTGTCATTTTAGTCGTCTTTGGGGGTTTGTGGGGATTACTAGTTGGGAAAGATTTTGAGCAAGTGGGTTTGGATGAGTTGAGAGTTTACAGTTATAACTTATGTTTGAAAATTAAACGATAGGTCAATTTTACACTTACTCTGAGAGTATATTATAAATTCGACATTTACTCTCCTCACTATGGCAAGTGAGTAGTGTATGAATGAGAAATTACTAAGTAAGGAAGGGGTTTTTTATACTATTAGAAGTAGTAAGTTTGACATTTGATGTTCTTATAATTGAATTTAGATTTAATTAAAAAATCCATATTACGGCTGCGGGCAACCTCTGGTTTCATTTGTATTTAGTTTATTTTGTTAATGCCCCAAGCATTTTTTTGAGATTCTACAATATATAAAATAAAAAATTTTGAAAAGTCTGCTTTGCAAAGGATTTTTTAAAACGCTTCCGTAACAACCTTTGAGATTATTAATTAAAAATACATTTAAATTTATTCTCTGTTTTTGCTAAATCAATATTTCTGGAAGAGATATAAAATGAAACTAAAAAAAAAAAAATATTATTTCCTAAAATAATTATAAATACCAAAATCAAATCTTTGTGTAAAATTTGAGGGGAAAAGAAACTCACAAAACTCAGTTTATGGTTACTAAATAACTCAAAGTAAAAGAAATTTTCAAAGAATGTAACTCCATATGACGACTTTGAAGAAAATTAATACAAAATCTAAAGTTTTTTTTAAAAAAATTGAATCCATGAATGAAAAACAACAACTGAAATAAATCATAAACCAAAGTATTATTAAAGGAACTCATTGTCTTAAAGTAGAAACCAGTAGAAGTGAAGACTTAAAAGTACGAACCAGAGAAAACATATAGTAGTTATAGAAATGCTTGCAAAGTAAGTATACTAAAAAAAGCTTAAAGTTAAGAGAAATGAATAGAAATATAAATTACGAATAAGATAGCTAAATAGATTATATGGTGAGTCAGAAAGAGGAGTAGGCACTCTTCATCTCCTCAGCATGGACAGGGTGATAGTAACGAACTTCAATCAAAGTGGGGATTACAATCAAGTAATCAAGTAAGGACTTCCTTGAAGTTCTTCAATCTAAAATGAACTTTATCATAATCGTTTATAAAAATTAGCTTCGGAGGGTTGAATATTTACTTATTGTTTCAAAAAGTTTACTTATAGTAAATGGTTTGATTGAGGTGAGGTATAGTTACAATGGCAATCCTAGAAAGGAACTCACATGGGATGGCCCTTTGTGAATGATTCTACAATGAAAATGAGTCTACTTTGAAAGTCCTAAATTTTGCCTCACTCAAGTGTATTTAGAGTAGGGATTTTTTAAAGAGGACCTACATCGCACCGACGAGGGACTACATGCTCAGATTTATTCACCACACATGAATAAATCGAGAACCACAATGGGTATTGAACCCCAGACCTACTACTTCAATGGTGATACGTTGCACACAGAACTAATCTAACCCCCAATGGTTTATCCTACATTACTATTGCTGTTCAATATTGTTTGTAACAAGACAAAAAAATTGAAAAATAATTTGCGTAAGTCTGTTGGAACATATTTATGTTCTAAAAAACTGAATTTCTGAATTCTTTGTTCCAGCAAATGCCAGTCAGTATGCTCACTACGTATTCAACACTCTGGATCAAGACAAATCTGGAGTCCTTAGTTTTGAGGTACAAAACATTATATAACATTATTCTTAGTTATTTGAGTACTTAAATAAATTGTTCTTCTTTTTATTTGACTATAAGTAAAGTATAGCGATCATGAAAAAATCGATCTCGAAATTTTGACGGAATTATATATTTTGAGCACCCAGAAAGTTGATTTATGAAGTTTTTTTGATGATGTCTGTGGGTGCGTGGGTCGGTGGGTGAGTATGTATCCAAAGTTTGTTACCACGCTACGGTCCAGAATCCTTGATGGATCAAGTTGAAATTTTACACAAAAATAGGCCTCATAGTGTAGATCATTTCGATTGTTTGAGAGCAATTATATATGATGCAAAAGTCACTTTTGTTGCCAAAAACCTGTTTTTAGACTACTTTCCCTTTCTCCAAAACTACTACTTCTAGAGTATTAAAATTTGAGAATATTCTCAGTTTATTAAAACAACGAGAAATTTTTTTTTTCAATAAAATATAACAATTTTGACTAATAATTCAATCTGAAAGTTTGTGAGAGCCATGCAAGCCATACCGTTTGACGGACTAGGTTCTGTTTGCCCTGCTTTTAATAAGCCCCATTCTTTTTTCTGTGATACCTAGTTTGTCTCAAACTTACTTAAGTGATTTGTACAGATCGTTATATTGTATTAAAAGATTCTTTTTAAACAATTTAGATGAGTTGCTCTTGAATGTTATTCAATGGCATTTGATATAAAGTGACCTCAACCTTTCGTAATTATACTTATAGCATCCTCCGAGTTACTAGCAATATATCTAGTTATCTTTCTTCTTCCCTTTCATTCTTCATATATCTCTTCCAATGCCATTGTCACTGTAACAGGTACTCTTCATTCACTGTACAATACAGGTTTCTATAAATTATCGGTCTCCAAAATGTTTCTCTTTATAATTAAATTAAAACCCCTTTTTTCAACCAATCTGTCTTCCGCTGGAGTGATATTCATGAATATGCATGCTGACCCAGCTTATCTGCCAACTCCATGAGCCATTGTATGTTTGGAATTAGTTTAAGCAGACCTCTTTTAAAACTCTTTTCTAATTTATTTCTACCTAAAGAATAAATTATATCTATTCATAAAAATAGTTTCATTATATTGTCAATATTACTTATGAACTGTTTTGTCAGCTATGGTTCAAAAAATTAATAAAAAAAAATATTTTTTAGTTCATATTTTCTTTTATCTGAATATTATAAGTTATTATTGATTTTCTTATAATATTAAATATACTATATAATATAAAAAGATTTCACATAAACACGTGAAATAACAATCAATGATCAAACCATAATATGAAATGGGAAAACAAGACTAAGATCTTTCAACCTCAACTGAGTTGGGTTTTTGACTCTGACGAAGACTGCCTTGTTATGGTTGAAACAAAGATGTTTGTCTTGTTTTCCCATTTCATATTGTGGTTTGATCATCAGTTTACTTGTATATCAATATGAATTGTACTAAGTTCTGTGGAACTAGACATATGTATTTATTAACACAAATTAACTCTATTTCATCTATTGGTATTATAGCAGATGGTTTAGCTAACTGTCTTCGTTATATTCAGCTAGCTCAGTGGTTACGTGCTCACCTCTGAACTGACCCACCTGGCCCTCGATTTATTCACGCGGGAGGTGAATAAATCTGAGCACGTCGTCCCTCGGAGAAGGACGTTAAACCGTCAGTCCCGAGCCTGTACGATGTCAGGTACTCGTTAAAGAACCCTACTCTAAATACATTTGAGTTAGGCAAAATTTAGGACTCCCACTGTAGGATCTATCTTCATTGTGTGGTATCACAAAGGGCCAATGCTTGGCCTACGTGTGTTCCCCCGTGGGACTGCCACTGCAACCTAACCTACATTCAGTATTTTGGTAAACAATATCTGATGCGAAAGTCATCGTTTTGGAGTAATTTTATTTAGAAATCATAAGGTTTCAATTTATGCTAAACTTACTTTTCTTTAGTTGGTTAAATTGCCAACTGTATTAATCAATCATCCTATATAAAGCGATGTCATAATTGTCAGAATATAGTAGTCACATTTAAATCGACCAGTTTATTAAACTCACTGACAAGAGGTTTGCTTACATTAATGTTTAGTTACTTACAATAGGCCACTCCTAATTTGTTGCTCATTTTAAAAGGCCTTTAAAATCCTGTTCATATGTTTATTTCGAATTTGTTCTAAGACCACTTATTAAGCCTTTATATTAGTCTGACTAAGCCGCAAACAGGGGTTTATTTAAGCTCCAAATACACCTAACTAAGACCATGCTTACGTAAAGTTCGCCAATAGCTGGCTATAATCCCATTTTTCATACATCATTACAATTTTTTTTTTAATAAAGTTTTGCTTTTTCATAAGCAAAGCAGCAGAGAGTTAAAATAAATTTTCACATTATTCCTCAGCCATATTGTGTTTTGATGATATATTCAAAAAAAACTTTTTAAAAAAAAAATAAATTATAACTCCCTTAAATATTATCTTAATATTCTTTTTTACATTTTAGACTATTACAAATTAAAGGTTGCCACAATTTCTGAAATGACTATTCAAAATTATTATCCTTTTGATATTTATAACATATGTATTTCAATTTTATGAAATATTCAAGGGGTGAAAATATAGCTCATGTTTCAACACCATTACTCATGCCTGAGTCGTATTATCGACAATGTGGCTTAACTTAGACGAGGCATGGGCAACCTGCGGCCCAGCAAGTGCTTTTGTGCCGCCCTCGGAGATTATCTGGAATTCTATTTAAATATTAATAATTCTTTTGCCTTTTGCTTATTAACAAAAACTCACAGAGACTTTTGGAAGGAAATTCGAACATGAGAGAGAGAGAGAGAAAGAGCGATATTGCAAAAAATACTTTAATTTTTTTTCTTATTTGACGTATTAATATTTTTGATATTCTGTTGTTATAATTGTTTACCACGGTTAAATAATGAGATGAATAATAATTTTCATTATAAGAACAATAAAATGTTTAATAATCATTGACACATTAATATAGCGCACAGCATGTATTTATATATGTATATCAATATGAAAATGGGAAAACAATATGGGATCATTGATTGTTATTTCACGTGTTTATCTGAAATCTATATATATATATATATATATATATATATATAGAAATACATTGTACATATAAGCTGTATGTATTGACATACCTCAGAAATTACCATGCGGCCCTCGGTCTTTTCTAAATTATATAATGCGGCCCCCAGTTCACAAAAGTTTGCCCTTGCCTGACATAAGACGATCTGATGGAAAGGCTATATTCACATACCCTTGGATGTTGTCGGCAGAGGTATTAATTGTGTGGAGTTATCTTGTTGGGTGCTAGAAACTCCCCTCTTCTCAATTTAACCATATAACGATTTCATTTCTAATTAGTCTTATTATTTTTTAAATTATTTTTTCTTCCTAAGATTTTGTATTACTAGTTCTGAAATTTACATCTTATTTTCTTTTCTGATTACAAACACTTATTTTAATTTACATACTACTTTTCCCACTAATATAATTATGACATAACTTCCTTCCATCCTTGTTCCATTTTATTTCCTTTCTTTAATGGTTCATGTTTTATTTATTATCAACGGTTTCATAATCGTAAGTTTGTCCACACTGATTGTCACCTCAGACGGTCTGCATACCCTCTCATGCCTTTTCCTTATGTTTTCTCTTTTGTACTGAATACAGTTGCAAGTCAAGTACGTTAGTGCTTGTTTTCTTTTTGTGTATCACAGTAATAATTGTTGTATGCATTTATGCTTTTAAAAATATATCGTGATATACATATATATATATATATATATATATATATATATATATGTCTTGTTAAATTGTATGCCTACTTTTAATTTCACAACTTTTCTACTGAATCTCTCGATTTCTCTAATTCACTTTCTCCATTTTTGTGGTACAAGATAGATTATTTGACCAAAGTTTTTATGTACATAGCCCGACATGTTTCGGTCATCACTGACCATTATCAAGGATTACAGTTGTACAAAATCTTAAATAAACTATACATAACTAAATATAACTTAAAAACATTTATAAAATGTTGTGAAATTAAAAATAGGCATACAATTTAACATGACATGCATAAACGAAGGTCTGCTCCCGAAATATACGAATATATATATATATAAACAGTAATAAAATCTCGACGCGTGAAATAAATATAACTACAAAAGATAAATTGTGATGCGTTCAGTTTCTTCCACTTCCAAACTCTCATTCCGACGTTTCGACTTTATTCAAAATCTTTTTCAAAGGCCTAAAATATAGAAGAAAATAAAAAATTAGATACATACATTTTACCCAAACATTTTTCATAATATTCCTCTTTTCTTTGTTTTAAGATGTATGTATTTAATTCTTTTTTTTCCTCTATGTTTCGATTCTGAATAAAATCGAAACGTCGGTAATGAAAGTTTGTCAGAAAGTAGAAGAAACTGACCTCATCCTGATCGTCATTTTTAGATATATATATAAATATAACAGAAGAGGGGAAGTACAATAGTTTTTTTTTTTAAGACGCAGTGCTATAGTCACCCTCAAATAATAAAATAATAATAACCTTTTGTGAACTGGAGCCCGCATTACATAATTTTCAAGTGACCGCGGGTCACATGGTAATTGCTGTGGTATTTGAATACATACAGATTATATACATAATGTATAAATACATATATAGAAATATATCGATAAAAAGATTTCACATAAACACGTAAATAAAATATCACTCTTCCCTTCCACTCTTCTCAACCCCTCACCAGATGTTCTCTGCATCTAGTGTTTCAGTTGGGTTTTTGACTCTGACGAAGACCGCTTGTTACGGTTGAAAGATCTTAGTCTTGTTTTCCCATTTTCTTATTGTGATTTGATCATTGATACAAATATATGTATTTCTATTAATATGTATACTGTGTTCAATATTAACATGTAAATAATTATTTAACTTTTTTTTTATTCTTATAATTAAAAGTATTCATGATTCAATTTTTTATAATGATAATGAAGCAATTATCACAAATTAATTCTTAAAAGATTAGTAGGGTCATATGAAGAAAGGCACAAGTATTTGTTACTATTGAGCTCTCTCTCTCACTCTCTCTCTCTCTCTCTCTCTCTCTCTCTCTCTCTCTCTCTCATTCTCTCTCACACTCTCTCTCACACACACTCCTCTCTCACACACTCTCTCTCTCTCTCTCTCTCACTCTCTCACACACTCTCTCTCACACACACTCTCTCACACTCTCTCTCTCTCTCACACTCTCTCTCTCTCACCCTCCAATTACTTAATTTCTTCTAAAAGTCTCGGTGAGCTTTTGTTGATAAGCAAAAAGCAAAGGAGTTTTTTTAATATCAAAATAGAATTCCCGATAATCCAAGGGTCGCACAAAGACACGTGTTGGGCCGCATGCGGTCCGCGGGCCGTAGGTTGCCCATGCCTAGTTTAAGGAATACTTAGGCTAGTTCTTATGACTGAAAGGTCTTAGTCACATTTCTAAATTTCTTACATTGATTTTGTACAAGTTACTTATATTTTCGTTACAATCAATAGTTTTAAACTTAATTTTTTGTTAATCATTAGGCATTACACATCTAAACTATCTACCATATTCAAGCAAGAATCTTCATTTAGCTTTATCGTTCCTTTTCGTCTTTCTCAAATCTCTCTACATAATTCTATTAAACTCTCTTCATTCGTTCTCAAATAATTTTTTTCTGTCAGTCAAGATTTATTTACTATTTTTCTCCATTATTTAATAAAAATTATTCATGCGCTTTCAGTGATGAATATTTATTTTTCCAGTAAACATCAATCATCTTTATAAAAAAAATCTTTCAAATATTTACAAAAGTTATTTCAAATCTGACATTGTTCTCTCTTTTCTAATAATTTTCTTCAGTCAAAGGATGACTGCTTTATGTTTCCTCACAAAGTTCAGAAGAAGGTAGAATTTCAAACCTTTTTTTATTCTGTTCACCTGTGTCTCAAACTAATAATCTTAATTTTTGACACCCAGTTTATTTTTTCGACTATGACTCTAACATCAGTTCTAGCTTAATATCCACTGATCCTTGCTTTATGCTATCTCGTTTTTTGATTCAGATTAGCAGAACTAGTAGGCATTTTTAAATTCTTTAAAAGCAGTAGCCATAAATAAGTAGCCACAAGCTGGCTAATTCCCCTCTTCTCCTCACGGAACATGAAACTCAATAAAAGTAAACCACCACACATGCAAGTATTTCTTGGTTTAAAACTCTTAATTCTGAATCGAGCTCTAGTTTTATACTAAATCAAATCATTTAAGTCCATATATATATTTAACTTCTATATATGAAATACATATTCCATATGTAGGATCCACATATCACCTTCAAAACCTTCATCAGTCTAGTCGAAATTTTTTTCCAGTCAAGTCGGTTAGTTCGTTTAAATAATGTCAATTTCATTTTCTTACTAAAGAAATTCTAACTTCTAGCAATGAAAAATATTATGAATTAAAATCGAAACTTTGGCAACGAGAGTTTGAACCTAAAGAATTGACATACATGTAGAAATGTGTCTAAGATCTTTTAAGCAAAACAAATGATCTTCGTCACAGTCTCACTCATGAATTGGACTGAATTGTGGAAGTTGTTTGAAAGATTTAGTTTCGGTATTTTCGTAACTCACTATGAAGACTGTTTGAGCGAAAAACACGAAAACTATATACGAATAAATAATGCCTACTATACTAAATCTATGACAGGAATAATATAGTTGATTCTAAATCAATGTTACTTTTTCATGTTTTTTTTTATTTCTAATTTTTTTACTAATATTGTGCTGTAGGCGGCTGTTTATTGTTATCAATGATTGATGAATATTCCGTGAGTTGGGTAATTCATCACACACACACACACACAACAACACACACACACACACACACACACACACACGCACGTAAATATCTCAAATAATTTTCAAAAACATTGGCCCATGCAACAGTCTTAGCATTACCTAAATAATAGATTTCATACTGCGGCAGTAAAACAGTAGTAAATAACTTTACAACTATTATTGAATTACGGAATTCGCATAATAACAGTTTTTTTTTTATTCCATAGTCATAATTTTAATTAACTCATTTATGATTTTTTATTACTTTGATTCAATCAAATATGTTGTTTTTATACACATATTATAACGAATCTGATCGCTACTGAATACACACTCAATCAGCAAACCTATTATAAACCTTAATTACAGACTAGTTAATGCTCACTGATACTTTTAAGGTATTAGACAGAGTGATAATCAATATAACCGAATAACCTTTACAGGTAATATTTTATCAGATATGCTGAACATCTGTTCAGGTGATCGAATGTCACTTTCTCGTTTTTCCTTGACGACGGAAAGACGTGGATTTGGTGATGTGCATCTATGCTGAGGCATTTTTAGTTAGTGGTTCTTCGAATATGGTCTAGCTCAGGGGTCGGGAACCTTTAACACCAAAAGAGCCATTTGAACCCGGTTTCCACACAAAAAAAAACTGAGAGCTGCAAATACTTTTTGACATCTAAAATGGGGAAAAACGCATTTATTAGTCTTGACCCATTTGACCTTTTATTGTTGGCCAGTTTTTCTCCACAAATTAGGCATACTAGTAGACCACTCTCGTTAGAAAATTTGTGAAAGCAAATGAATCTGCCCAAGCATCATTGAACGATCTATTTTCCTCTGATATTTTCCTTTTCTTTGATTTCTCCATATCTGGTCTTGTTGTGGTTGAAAGTTGAGATGGCGTTCAGGCGGGAATACCGGCTTTCGCGAGTATCACGTTTATTTTGAGCTACAAAAAATATAATATACTTTTTTTTTAATATTTTAATTTTGAATATTTCAAGATTGCATAAAGATCTTCCAATTTAGAACTAAAACACTAACAAAATAACTAACACAAAAAAAAGACACATAGATACTTTTTAAAGTAATTTATTTTCCGAAGCCACTCGGAGCCGCAGTGTAAGGATGAAAGAGTCGCATGCGGCTCCGGAGTCGCAGGTTGCGACCCCTGGTCTAGCTTATATGTCGAAGATATGTGTGGCTCTTAAAACACCAATTGGACTCCTTATTTCATTACCAAGCCTTTTTATTACACTTTTGCTCCTTTATCCATATTTTTATAATTGTATCTTTTCTAGAATTAAGTATGGTAGATGCAAAAGCCTTACTTAGATCTGCACCTTGTTTAGCAATAAAACCACTTTTTTCTTTCTTTAGAACGTTCACATGGGTTATAATTCCTTCGTTAATATTGTTCTACTCTTTTTCAGTAAGTACTCCAGTTTTTAGTGACAAGCTATGGTTGCGTGATAATATGTCGTTTATTTTTCTTTCCTCTCCACTTAGTATTGATTTCATCGAGGGCTCAAGAAAAACTCTGATAAAATAAGTGAACCTTTAAGGCACGGAGGCAGCCACAGGGTCAAAGCCATTTCTCCATTATAAATGTTTTTCGCAATTTTGACAGGTATTTCTCTAAAGTGTGAGCGAAATCATAAGTTTCTCCTTGTCTATGATTAAAAGGTTCTGAATGTAAACGTGAAATCACGAATTTCTCAAATAATTTTTATAAACATTGCCCCAAGTTGCGATCTTAATTTCACCCTGAGCTACACTTTCTTTTAATAATCGATATAAAATCTATGACAATTTTAAAAAAATATTACTTTAAATTCATAAAACGAAAAAATGTCATTTTGATAAAAATTATGAATTAATATCATAAAATCATTAGTAGTGCTATCCGTAATTGTGTAGTATTTACTCATTTTGAGATAAAATGGACAAACAAACAAAAGTCTCCACACACGTGAAGTTTTATTCAACAACAACAACGCGTTTCCAACACTTTGTGTTCATCATCAGCCAGACACTATAATGCAAATTATATCTAATCAGTTACAGGATTGGAGTGAAATAATAAAATTCAATTAAGAGAATTAAAGAAATACCTACAGATGTAGTGCTGATCTCCATTCTATATGGTATGGACCAACCTTTCAGCACCACATCCTTGGGTATGTCTTGAATTCTCTCTTTATTGTATTTTTTATTATTTCACTCTAATTTTGTAACTGATTAGATATAATTTGTATTATAGTGTCTTCCTGATGATGAACACAAAGTGTTCGAAACGCGTTGTTGTTGTTGAATAAAACTTCATTTGTGTGGAGACTTTTGTTTGTTTATCCATTTTACCTAAGAATAATATCATAAACTAATAAAAGCTACTTATAAGAAAGAGTTGTCCATTAATATTCACTGAAATTAATAATAATGTTCAGTTATTAATAAAAACTGATTATAAGAGAGTTTTATAATATTCAGCAAGGATCTAAAGTAATATAACCTTCTGTCAGCTTTGTGGAGTACATTGTCTTATTAGAGTGTTCGAGACTAGTTTGATCTCAGAAAGGGATTCGACTGACTACTGATTGCACGTACCATATGACACAAATTTCACTACTTCTCTTTACACAAATCAGCTCGTTTCTACAATTCCTGGCATCTACAGTTTGCATTTAAATAAATTTATGTTGTTTGCATTTCATGTTTCATATTGTCAAAATGTAAACTTCAATATAACAAATCAGTTAATGAAACATAGGTTATATTAACAATCAGAACAATAAAATCACTACGTATATCAGTTAAAGTAAAAAAAAAATTCACATAAAGTATTTCTTACTAAAACAAAAAAGTTTGTATAAAAAATAAAATTCTGAAAAACTAAATTTAAAAATTCTTGGAATTTTCAATATGAAATATACGAATCTGGGAAAACCACATACTATTCGTAGCTTTCAAAGAAAGAAATAAACTAAGACGTGGTCATATCAGTGGCAGAAGTAATAAAAAATCTAAGTCGTGTGGGACAGAGTGGTGTCTTTGAGCGTTAAACGTGGCCACTATTTACTCTACGAAGTCTTTAACAGCTACTCCTTGAATCTAGTTTTAAAACTGTATCATTTCTAGAAGTATAGAGGTGTGAGCAGAAGGAAGATAAAAGAAGCCGTGCTCTTACTTAAGTAGATAAGAGCATTCCAAGGTAAGATGGATAAACAAACAAAAGTCTCCACACAAATGAAGTTTTATTCAACAACAACGTGTTTCGAACACTTTGTGTTCATCATCAGGAAGACACTATAATACAAATAATATCTAATCAGTTACAAAATTAGAGTGAAATAATAAAATTCAGTTAAGAGAGAATTAATGATATTCCCGAAGGATGTGGTGATGAAGGGTTGGTCCAGTGAAAACAACTAGTAGGAAATAGGTCCCCTGCGATAGAGTGGGGAGAGGCATTTAGGAGGTAAGGTGACAAAGGAGTCGGGTATGCTTAAAAACCGTTAACTGAAATACAGAAGGCTAGAAACACTAATTTAGAGGAAAGAAACCTTTTTTTAATTTATTCTTTGTGATTCTACGAAAAGTTTTAGAAATTTTGGACATCCTGGAATTTGCTTATTAAGACATAGAGAGGCAGAAGAATTATTAATGAAGGCTTTGTTTATTTCGAAAGCTTGAACAAAAACTGTTCGAAACGCGTTGTTGTTGTTGAATAAAACTTTATTTGTGTGGAGACTTTTGTTTGTTTATTGATTTTACCTCAGAATGAGTAAGTACCACACAATTACCGATTACATAACTAATGATTCATTGAATAAGAGCATTGTAAAAACAAACAGAATCTAACTTAAGTGTAGCCAACTTAAGAAGAAGGGAAAACTAGGGTAAATAAGATAAACAATAAGTTTCCTTTTTTTTTGCTGTAAGATAATATAAAATAAAGTAGATCTTACCATATAGATTACTAAACAGTGCTTTAAAAATTATTGCAACCAATGCAGTGTTACGTTAGACCATTAATTTGAAATATAGATGCTCAGTCACTTACTTCATTTCTGAAATCCTAATATATACCTCATAGTAATGCATCATACAAATACAAACTTATAATGTGTGGAGTGATCGCCAATATACTTCTTAAGAGAATACGAGTATACCTGTCCCACTTCCGCATAGAACATACAAACCAAACGAATTTCTTAGATTTGCATAACTCTTAGCCATTTTAATTTTCCCCCTGAACTTCAAGAACTTATCAGTTGTGTATAACCTTCTTGCTTATTACTGGTATTAAAAAGTGTTAAAACATTTCTTAGTTTTCCTAGTTTCATAGCTATTCTGAAACAAATACCATCTTAAAATAAAACTACTCGGCAATCGTGATTGTATATTTGTCAAAATAGTTACTTCCTGTTATATATATAAGCTATATTGACAAAAAAAACACACAGAAATAAAACAGAAACTCACTACGATCTTTTGATGGCCTCGTTATCAAATATAGTTATATATATAAATTTGTATAATTAGGGAGCTGATTTTCATTCATACAAATTTTACAAGAATTTTGAAGCAACATGTAGAGGAGTCAGCGAGCAGGAATGCAGAAGATATTTGCAATTAGGCTTAGCCTTAGGGACAAATATCTAGTTTAAACTGTTTCAATTGAGTGAGCATAGCCTTATCGTAACCTCCCTTATGGATGTAACCATTATGCATGTGCACTGGGTTATTGTTTTTTGTATAGTTATTAATCTTAGTTTATATAGAGTTTTAAATTTCTAGCCTTAGTCAGTTAAATTTTAAAAAAATACCCTGAAGTCCATGGAGAAGATGGTCCATGGAGACTGAAACGTCGGTGAATTGTTAAAAAGTGTCCATATATTGTGAACAATGAGTTTTAAAGAAAAACTTTTGGACAGTTATTATTTCATATCCCGGAAAACATGAAAACACTAATTAGAAAACAAACAAACATTAACTAATTTTGTTTGTGTTAAATTCATCAGGTTTAATTAGTATTATAAAACATAATAATATGACAAATTAAATTATTCTGTCTTCTTTAATGAGTATTTTCAACAATTTATTATAAATAGTTATACAAATTGAAATTTAATTAACGAAATAAAGACAATGAAATTCTACATTAAGTCAGATTTTATTGTTATCTAATGTTTAAAAATAAAATCCTGTAATTAATGAAGATGTTACAAGTGAGGAAAGAACCTATTAAAGAAGATTTATCTGTTCAATCTAGAATTTATCGACTAAAACACAACAATTTAAACATATTACTTACTTAAGCTAAACTACTACAGTGTGGTGTCCTATATTAGACCACAGTGGCATAGATACAACACTGGATTACTATGTCAGCGTCGATTTGTATATAATTCCATGATTAAATTTATTTTCAGAATACTTAAAACCTCGAAAGAGAATTTTATTTCTGATATTTCGTGTTTTAGTCTCTCTTTCTCTCTCTCTCTCTCTCTCTCTCTTTCTCTCACTCTCTCTCTCTCTCTTTCTCTTTCTCTCACTATATATATATAGTTTAATATAGACAAAGAATCATAGAGAAATCAAAAGAACACACTTACAGTCTTCTTTTGATGCATAAATAAAAGTACGGACTAAGCTATGATAGAATAAAATAAAATTTATGTATCAATTTCTCTGTTCGTCCCTCAATTTTTTCAGTTATTTATTTATTGTTTTCATATTCCACTAATTTAATGTAATTATAAATTGATTTCTATCTACCTTATTTTCTGTGACCGGGCGGCCGTCTCTGAACCAGTCCGCTTGGTTTCCCTCTCTTATCTCTCCTGAAAACATCAATCATTCTTGGTTTTTTTTCTGAAAAGACATCATTAATTTTTAGAACATCCTACTTGGTCATCTCTTGGTCTACTTGCACCATGATAGTAAGAAGTTGGTTGATAACATTTGAATCTCTCAATCTGATAATCATGAATTCCAGACCATGATTGAAACAAGATCGGCTGTCTATTTATACCACCATAACAATAACAAATGAGGAGCAAATAATAAAATCTTTCAACCGAAAAAAAGCAGCCATCATCAGAGTCAAATCCCAACTGATTTTCTTAGTTGCGATTTCACTCTGACGAAGACCACTTGTTATAGTTCAAAGGTCATAATTATTTTTTTCTCATTCTTATTGTGGTTTAAACGTTGATTGTTATTTTATATGTTTATTGTAAAATTGTTATATCACTATATATATATATATATATATATAGCAAGAAGTTAAAGAGCTTCTGAGGAAGCATACATAAGCTTGCTTCCTACTCGATCTTCCCCTGGACTCAATCTTAACCTTTAATTATTTTTTTACGTATGTTTTCTTAATTTATCTCTTCATTTCCTTCCCCACCCTTCTCGCATTGTGGTTGTAGTGAGAGTACTGACTAACGGTTGTGCTGTTGTTGATCGTGTTCAGTCACCGTTCTACCTTCCTGCGGAACTCTTCTTCTTTTGATGACGAATTTGGTCGAAATATAGAAGTGAGTTATTCCTTTATGTATCTGTGTGCTACCTTCTTTTTAATTAGTGCATATATATATATACACTTTTTTGATGAAAATACGATCCGAAATGGACAAATACAGTTCATTGTACATAAAGAAACGTAGAGAAATTAAAAACACACACTTACAGTCTCTAATTTTCGGTTGAGCCGTCTTCAGGAGAGATAAGAAAGGGAAACCAAGCGCACTGGTACAGAGACGGTTAGCTCCAACCGTCTCTGTACCAGTGCGCTTGGTTTCCCTTTCTTATCTCTCCTGAAGACGGTTCAACCGAAAATTAGAGACTGTAAGTGTGTGTTTTTAATTTCTCTACGTTTCTTTATGTACATTGAAGTATATATATTATATATATAGTTCAATTTGGAAAAAGAAACATAGAGAAATCAAAAGCACACACTTACAGTCTCTAATTTTTGGTTTGAAACGTCTTCAGGAGAGATAAGAGAGGGAAACGAAGTGCACTGGTTCAGAGGTTCAGAGACACAACCGGCTCTGAACCAGTGCGCTTGGTTTCCCTCTCTTATCTCTCCTGAAGACGGTTCAATCAAAAATTTACAAACTGTAAGTGTGTGCTTTTGATTTCTCTATGTTTCTTTTTCTACATTGAACTATATTTGTCCGTTTCGGATTGTATTTCCAACGAAAAAGTGCATGTATATGTATATATATATTGGTATAAATAGGCAGTAGATCCTCTTTTAAACAGGTATCATTAAAATTAACCTCAGTCTCGGCATGTTAAATTAAAATCGATGACTCATGCTTAGTCATTGCTATAAATAGATTAAAAGGATAGTGCAGGTTAATATAAAGAGAAGGTCAAAGGTCAATAATGAACAAGAAACAAGTGGTCAGAATAAAAGAGTTGAAAGGTCAACATTATAACTGGACTAATAGGTAATAAATAGATTAAGAATATTAAAGTAAATGAAGGAAATATATATATATATATATATATATAATATATAACCAACATTCACAGAAATAGAGAGAAATAACCTAACCACGCATAGAATAGATTACAAAAATCACTAATGTATTTTGACAACAGGTAAATTTTCTCGTTTATATAAGCAAGGCGAAGACAGTGGGTGTTGTTTTTCTTCTAGTTAAGTCCTAGCTGTTCGTTAATCCTGTGGGGTGAGTGGCCATCTTTTTACTACTATTTTTAATCTCAATATTTAAATGTGTTTTCCGCTTTTGAATAAGTATGGCTTTCAATATTTTCAGTTTGTGTTGATTAATCTCTTGTTTAATTATTTATGTATTAGTAACCAACATCTCTCTGGTTAATTTCTCGGGTTCAAATGAAAGGTCAAGAAAATAATCTAACTACAAGCAAGCGTATATGTCCCTCCTCAGTAGCTCTCAAAATTAACTCGAATATTTAAATATTAAATTCATTCAAGCTAAAAATTATATATTCTTTGTTCTATAATATTTGTTTTATTATTTCTTTTCTCTACAGTAAACAGAAGCATGTTTTAAGGTTTTATTTCAGACCGACGGAAAGGCACCAATCTCTTCCCGCGTGTGTCCATTACCTAGATTATTTCTCGCATTTTGAATATTGTTTATGCATTAGCCAAAGAAAATTACTACTTTTTTTTTCTTGACTTTCTCTAATATTTTTCATTTTAGCTAATACCTTTAGGACATCATCTTGATATGATGACGTCATTTTGAGTATAATTTTCCAAACAATCTTCCTAACTAAACTTAATTTTGTTATAAATTAGTTTTTATTCATCAAATATTTATTTCGGTTGTGTGATGAGTGAGAAACAACGTGCATAATTGACCAGATAAAAGGTCAACAATTGTTATTTTTTTCTGTTCACAGCTCTAATAACACAACAGAATTCAGCTGATATTCTGACGTCTACTGTACAAGAAATCATCAACATTCATACCCCTTATTTTTTAAGAATTCCAAATCATCTATTTACTATAAAATCATGAAATTCTACTACGCTTTCGTTTGAGTAGTGTGTTAGATAATACTCAAATAGCAATAAGTGCTAAGTACATATTTGGAGAAAATTTTATAAATTTTTTCACGCTCAAAACTTAAAGATGTTATCCATAATATTTTTTTTAACATATTTATTTAAATATACAACGACGCAAATGTCGCGTAACAAGCAAATGTAGTGTGAGCAATACATATAACTTTGACAAACATGAGCAAAGAATGAAACCTTTGAATGAAACCTTTTCGTTTCCTGATTGTGGACCATCATGGCAGTAGGTCCCCTAGGCAATCTTCTCTTAAGTTGTCTTGGGGGATTCTGGGAAGGTGAGGAAAGAGCAAGGTTTTGTACGAGTGGATTTGGGTGAGAGGAAAGTTTCGTATGAAACGACTTGTAACGATCAGTGGCTAAAATATGTATAAAAGCGATTTTTAAGTCCCTATGAAGAGTGTGGTTTGTGACATAATAAGGTGCATTAGTGATTGCTTGGAGGATTATTGATTGTAATTATTGTATTTTATAAATGTTGGAAGGTTTTGCACAACCCCATATTTCAAGTCCGTAAGTCCAGATCGGTCGCAGTAATGTTTTATATACGAGTAACAGCACTTTGTTGTGGAGTGTCAATTTTGAATGTTTCCCGAGAAGTCTGTACAGTAATAAGTAGCACCGTTATCTATAATACCAAAATTAAAATCTATAAAATAATTAAACAAATACATTTACCTAACATAATAGCATTATTCAAAGTTTAGTCATGTTTATTTGTTAAAAAATTATACATATTTTTAAAACTTAATGCTTTATATGTCAAAAGGAAATATTACTCTTTTTTATCAAGATGAATATTAAAATATTCTTGTTGGTAAAGTATGGCGAGATATCAGTATGTTCTGCGAACTGAATGATTTGAATCAGAATGCAGAATCCAGTAATGTGGAGGAAATAATACCCAATAGAAAAGTAATATGTGTTTAATGGGGCATAAGACACGTCATCAACAAAGCCATATCTTTAACAGTATGAACATTATTTCTAATATTTACGAAATATTGTAAGTTTATTAACTCATCTTTATATATGTGAATTATAAGTTAAAAGAGATAGGAACATCGAGTGTACTTTTCCAGTGACGGTTTTTTTTCAGTTGACTTTTTTCCCAGGTTCATATAAAATATCATCAAATCTAAATGTCGATTTTTGACGAAACATGAACTTTACAAGTTTTTGAAAGTGATGCCACAGGAGGTTATATTTAAGATTTTTTTTCTTTAGACTGTTGTAAATATAGGGGTTGACTTTTCTTTAAAGTCATGTTAATGAGTTGAGGTCTGTACTCCAGCCTGCTTTTAGAGGTCCTTTCAGTAACTGTATTCATAAACTAAAATGTCTATAGTATTCCTTGAAAAATGATTGAAAAAAAAAACCTCAAATTTAATGAAACGTTCTGAGGTAAAATGGATAAACAAACAAAAGTCTCCACACAAATGAAGCTTTATTCAACAACAACAACGTGTTTCGAACACTTTGTGTTCATCATCAGGAAGACACCAAGGATGTGGTGCTGAAGGGTTGGTCTAGCAAAAACAACAACTGAGTTGTTTTCACTGGACCAACCCTTCACAAAACAAAGTGTTCGAAACGCGTTGTTGTTTGAATAAAACTTCATTTGTGTGGAGACTTTTGTTTGTTTATCCATTTTACCTCAGAATGAGTAAACACCACACAATTACGGATTGCACAACCAATGATTTTAATGAATTAATGAAACGTTTAATAGATTGTCCATTTAATAACCGAAAACTTGTATCATTGACGTAAAAACTGAATATACATTGTGTTTGAAATTCGACTTATGAATGATCAGAACCAAATTATTAAAAAGTATATTTTGACTCTAAATGTTTTTTCTTATAATTTTGTAAATTTCATTGATGAAATCCATAACTTTACCTTTAGTTTTATAGGTAAAAGAGACAACTTTTACCTTTGTGAATTTCTTTGTTCATGGTTTACAAAGACGTAATATCATGCTGGGACTATCAGGAACATAAACTGAATACTTTTCATATAATAAATACCTCTTACAAGCTTTAATTACTTCAAGAACTGAATTTCGCCATTGTCATGTGTTAATTTGACACCGATGGGTTTTTTTTATTAAAATGGGAATAACTTTCTATCTTATTCTTAAATTAGTATCTTAGGTTTAAATATTGAAGTTAGGTTTGCATTTAACAATTGCTGCTATACATCCGTTATTTTTATCTAATAATCAAATTCTCATTGCACTCTTATAAATTTCTTGTTTGAAGTTGGTACTGCTCAGTCAATGTCAAAAATACTTTAGTATATTTTTGTTTTTAAAATATAGTTATTTTAATTTAAAATATTGTAGCAGCATCTGTATGTGTATCTTTTAGACAATAGTTTCGATAACTTAAAGATGTAATATTGTAATCTGTGCAATCTATTATTGTGTGTTGTTTACTCAAAATAGTGTGGAGGGTTTTAAAAAATTACGTCTCCACACAAAGAAGTCCGCCCTATGCCTCTATTGTTATAGTGTTTTTTCGTTTTTTTTTAATTTGTTATTTTACATAGTCACAACAATGTAAATATAACATTACCAGTGACAATGATGAAGGAAATATATACATTACACATGGAGGGAGGAGGGAAGAAATAATCCAGTAATTATACTTCCTGGCGTGAAAAATAGTGTAATGTAATCCTGAAAAAGAATATTTATGTTCGAAACGTGTTGTTAGTTTCAATATAAAGACCTTTTGTGTGGAGACGTAATTTTTCTAATTTACAAATAGGATTCACAATTAGAAATACTTAGTAGAAATTGTATTTCTCATCCTAACAATCTAAAGTCATTTTTTTTTAAGTTAGTGAAAAGGGAAATAAATTAACTAGAAAAAGACGATAAGGTGACTTTTTGAGCAAATAAGTGAAATAAGTAGAGACGAGGTAAGACAGCGTAATGAAGGAGTTAAGGGGAACAATGGTACAGCTTATCTGAGCAAAGGGAGGCTTTACGAGCCAACTTAAGAGAGGACCGGGGATAAAGTCAGTTGTAAAATTCAAAACTTGCTGCTAAATGGTGACAGAACTCGTATATCTGTCGAGGACCAACTCTCACAAGACTTGGTCTTCCAACAGCTTCCATTTTCAAATAGATAAAACTTAAATCAGGGATTCTTTTTTCTCTTAACTTATTTGTCTTTTAACTTAGGTGATGCATTTGTTTGGACAATCAAAAAATAAAATCATCCGTGAAGCTTAGTTAGATATATGTCTATGCATATTGTTAATACCACTAAGGCTAGTATGATTTATATTAGAAATAGGTAAAAGAAACCGTCATACGAGGTCTGACGGTTTTACCTATTTCTAATATATATATATGATTCACTTATAATAATGTATGCTTCATTTGTTATTTCATTACATGCTCAAAACATTCCAATTTTAGCATGCCAGGTTATTAATTTCACGCCTCCATTACACAGCAGCTCCCTCAAAGTTATAATTCCTAGTCATGTAATTATTCATACATAGTACACTTTTATCTATGTATAAAAAAATAAGTCAATATTTCAAGAGAAGAGTTGAAGAAAAGTAACAAAATAATATCAAGATACGATATTGTCGACATTTTTTATTCTTAAGTGTTTTCGTATTAGTTTTTCTTAAACTTTCTTTGAATAACCCAATTAGTAAAACTGGAGTTCCAATTGTAATATAATTATATTAATTCCAACCCTGTAGATCCACTGTTTTCAGAGCGGCTAAAATACATTCAATAGCGACTTAACAGTTATTTTTTAAAAATGTAATTAAATATAATGAAAGGATTTTGAGCAAAAATAATATTATTTAATTTCCCTTTTTTGTTTGATTGCAAATAATCTGCCAAAAAAAATTGTAAACATACATTTTCCCTTTCATAAGTACACTTTTTTTTTAGATGGTATTTGACTGCATTTTTATTTTAATAAATTGCGTATTTAGTAAAAAATTTAAGAACAATTTTTTAAATTAAAAGATAAAGGATAGGAGAAAGGTTTTTATATTTTAGGAATTAACTAAAAATAATCTGGAGTGGACTACACTCAAATATATTATAAGGAAACTTATTATCAAACTTCTTCGGTATATAATATATAATGTCTCATTTAGGTATAATATAAATGTCTAAATGAGATAGGTTTATTAGTCTTTCATTCCTGGAGGTAGTACAGATAGTGATTGATCCACTTATCAACTTATATGCTTATTTTTGTATATCACACCACTGATGCATATAATATCATTAGTATAATTACAGTAGTAAAAACGTTGTTGAAAATGGAAAGTGTAGATTTCGTGTTACGAAATAATGTCTTACATGAGAACATGGTTATTGTTTCAATAGCCATTGGATTACTTTCATAGTTTATGTGGCCTTCTTCTACATTTAAAACGAAGTTTCTCATTTAAAACTCCAAAATATTCCAATTTGGCCTAAAAAATGCCAGAAACATATAAGAAAATGTTGTTTTAAGGTAATTTTTAATTAATGTAGGATAATTTCATTATTTTTTTTTTTCAAAGAATATTTACAATTTTTGTAAAATGTTTTACATTTTTAGGCTTTTATAAAAATACTAGATGATCTGTGACCCACTGTGTCAATCAGTGTTCAGAAATTATAGCAACAACAGTTAATATTATACATTTACCGAATGTGATTGACAAGAATAATTCTTATTGGTATTTTTTTGTTATTAATTCATAAAAAGAAAGTTTCTTACATAGATCTAAATCATTTGAAGGATTAAATGGAAATGAGACAAACGAGGCAAAATTGAGACAAATCAATCTATCATGTCATGCAAAACATCAGAAACTATATGTTTGATTGACGTTTTACATATAAGAATTTTATTCTTTTACACCTTATATTCAGTTATTAAAAGTACAGAACATTTTTCATTTAACCTCTACACATCAATTTTATTTCAGAGAATTCACTTATAGCTTTTTTGCTCTTTGCCTTAATTGAAATATCATTATTTTTTTTTTAAAAAATTGTTAAGTTTCTATTAAATTTTTTGGCAAAATTTCACTGGTTTTCAATGAGCCGTTTAGTGCCAAAAAAAAAAGTTTCTGAAAACGGAAAATGTACTGTAACTAGTGCAATTTGTTACTGTTGGTGAGTGTAATTTTGAGAAAAGTTATCTCAACTTATCCACAACAAAATGTTATATTTGTAGGTATAGTTTTATTTTGATTCGTTAAATGGTATGACTTGACTGCTCTCGCTATCTTTCAGATTGAATTATAAGTCAAAATTTTTATATTTTATTGATTAAAAATATTTATTGTTGTTTTAAAAATGTGATTATCTTTTTCATTTTATTGCTTTTGTAGTCTCCAACATAATGCCAAAATTTCAAAAAATCTAGAATTAGTAGTTTAGAAGAAAACAGATGTAGTCTAAAAACAGTTTTTTGGCAAAAAAAATGACTCCCAACAAGCATAACTGCTCCCAAACAATAGGGCTCATCTATACTACTCATAAACTTAGACCAGTTTATAGTAAAATATCAATTTGGTTAATCAAAGATTCTGGACCGTAGCATAGCCTGTTTTGGTCTATTACCGTGTGCCTATGCCTTTCGGCTATACCACGGAATAAAACAGAGCAGATCGATGTTTTTAACGTGGTGCCCTTTTACCACGCGGAGAGGATCACAGCGGACCATTAAAGGTACTACCGGAACCCCACAGTATGCCCAAGGTGGAGACCGTAGCGTAGCCACAAACTTTCGATACATACCCACCCACACACAGACAGACATGATCGAAGAAACTTCATAAAACGACTTCTGAGACCTCTAAACATGTAATCCCATCAAAATCTTGAGATCAAATTTTTTCACGATCACTATACTAATAATAAAGTACTAAAAATAATAATAATTAAGAGAAGTTATGGATGAGTTTGTCAGTAAGAGATATACATAAAATTACTTTTGTAACTTTCTACTATCAGATTCAGATGTGCTTCGGATTCATTAAAGACCTGAGTTATTAATAACGTATTGTTGTATTTGCATTGATTGAATGAGTGCAATAATTTTAAAAATAACCTATTGTTTATTTTTATACGTAATATAGTGTATGTTGTAATATATAAACTTTGGCCATGGGCATATATTGGAGAGAATCACTCGACAACAACAAAAAATAAATGGGATTTTAAAATTTGAACATTTATAAATCAGGCTTTGAGGAAGAAAGGGCAGCCTTCTAAAAGACGGATGGCCCTTTAACATCCGTCTGGTTTATCCAAATGGATAAATAATTCATCCAGTTTATATATCTATGGTCTGTCTAGTGTATATAGTCCACAATACTAGCCATCATTATTTGGGCAAATTTTTCTAGCTTACAAACTTTTTTTTTTTCAAACTATATTTTAATAGAGTTTTAAATATTTGCAATTTGTCAATTTATAGAAATATTTTCGTGCATTTACTTCACATCAGGTATCATAAAATAACGAACAATTAAATCATTAGTTGTGCGTAATTAAATCCGTAATTGTGTGGTATTTACTCATTTTGAGGCAAAATGGATAAACAAACAAAAGACTCCTTATAAATAAAGTTTTATTCAACAACAACAACGCGTTTCGAACACTTTGTGTTCATCATCAAGAAGACACCAAGGATGTGTACCAACCCTTCAGCATCACATCCTTGGTGTCTTCCTTGGTGTTCGAAAACAGAATGTTCGAAACGCGTTGTTGTTGAATAAAACTTCATTTTTGTGGAGATTTTATTTGTTTATCCATTTTACTTCAGAAAAGAACAATTAATTTAATTATTCATTAGATTATTCCAGTTTGAAATTCTTTAAATAATTTCATGCTGATTTTACTGTTATTTTTCAAAATAAATTGATAAAACTTTTCCAAGGACTTCTTTGGTCGAGGTCGGCCTAAGTGTCTTTGCATTGGGCAGCAATATTCTGCTGTGTAAATAAAAAGTGAGGCATTTCAAGTGTTTTCACGTAAGATATGATATTTGGTCAAACAGTTTAATAAAGATTATTGCTTTATATATTGAAGTCTAATAAAGAGTTTATTTATTGTTGCCTCTCCGCTATAATATACAAACTTTTTCCGCTCTACCTATAATTTTAATAAAAAGATTTCACATAAACACGTGAAATAACAATCAATGATCTAACCACAGTATGAAATAGGAAAACAAGACTAAGATCTTTCAACTGTAACAACCACTCTTGAAAACGAAAACGAAGACCGCTTGTTACGGTTGAAAGATCTTAGTCATTGTTTTCCCATTTCATATTGTGGTTTGATCATCTATAATTTTAAATATTATTTTTAAGCCTGCTATACATCATTACTAGTACGGCATGTGTACCATTCTTACAAATTAATTTCTTCTATTATTGTTGTTGAAAAATATCATTCACATTCTTATTAGAAATTAGGATTGTTTATCCATTAACTTAGCTATAAAATTAATTATGCCAATTTTATCAACTCAGTTAAAAAAAATTACGAATATTTTTCTTTAAAAAAAATGCAGTAAATTTATACTAAAATGCGAACGTACAAATACAGTATACGTTTTTAAACATGATGACTATTTTAAAAGATTACTTTAACTAAGTCAATCAAATTTTTTGGTTAAGGATGTCCATAGTTCCTTTAATAAAGAAGCATAAGCCACTTCTACAGAGTATCGGCAAAGAGGGACTATAGGTGTGAATTAAAGTGAATTAAAACAGTTTATATGAACCAAACGTTTCAATCCACTGAGATACCATTCGTCATTGTTAATAGGTAATAGTAAAATAAATAGACTTTTCTTAGCACCATTGTGGTAGCTCTCAATGTTACTATAAATATGACAAATTATCTACTAGTATCAGATTTTGTCCATTATCAAGAGAAAACTAATTGTTTTTAGTTTTACTTTCTGATGATGAGAAACTATCAGTTATACGTTAGACGTAAAAATTACGCTAACATTATTAAAGACGAATGATATAAAGTAATTTCTGTTAGGAAGTCCATATATGTCTTATATTCTTCTAACGTAGTGCAATCTGTTATTATGTGGTATTTACTCATTCTAGGGTAATAAGCTAATGAAATGTTCGAAACGCGTGTTTGTACGATTAAATTTTTATATGCGGAGACCATTTCATTAGATTTTTACGCTACAATGAGTAAATACCACATAATAACTGATTGCACTACGTTAGAAAAATTGGTTACTATATGTTTTTTAATGTTATGCAGTATACAGTACTTATTATAATTTCATTTTTATAGTGATTTTCACATATAAATGATGATCTCTTTCTACAGGAGGATGTATTTAACGGATCACGATGAAATATTTTTGTAAATCGTCTATTGTTAGTAACAACATTGTTAGTACCAAAAAATGATTATTTTAAGAAGGTTATCATTACAGAAAATATTTCTGTAATTATCATTACAGAAGATTAAGAAACGTTCTAAAATTGTTAAAGTTATGTTGAAACTATTTTTTTTTTGTGTTAGTCAAACAATATAAACTTCAGATTTCTATATTCAGTTACTTTGTCGCATTTACTTGTATTGAGAAAAAATAATAGTAATAAAAGTCTCCAGAAACCAAAGTTTTATGTAAAAAATAAACTCTTCAAACTAATAATGTATCCTGAAGAAGAACATCATGTCGAAACGTGTGATTGTTATAAAAAAAAATTCTTTGCTATTAATATTTCTTTAGAAACTGATGATATTCACTTGAAAAATGCTTAAGTGACATCTTGCTAAGAATGGTATGTCATGATAATTCTGACAGACAATGTTATGTTAGTATGAGAAACTTAGTGTAAGAATAAAAAGGAGTGGATGTCGTGAAAAAAATATTGACTGATACCTATTTGTGGTATTCACTTAATCTTATTTAATGAAAGGGGAATACCTTTAAAGTACGAGTATAGTCGAGTCACGACTGCTTTTACTAAATTTTGTAGAATTTCATTTCAAAATTCAAATTTAAGAATACTAACTAAAAAAAATTGTTTTTGCTGTATACTCAAAATTTATATAATAACAGTTATAAATACAGAAATAGGGATGTTTTATTTGAATAATTTTAATTTGATACATTTGTTGTTAACAACTCAAAACTTTCCCTCACTAGTTGCTCCGTTATGCTTCAATAAAGAACTAGTATTTTTTTTAAAAAAGGCATACGGTTTTTTTTTGCAATTCTTTGCTTTTAAATTTAAATTTATTTTATAAATATATAAAAAAATATGAGTAAAGTTGTTAATGTATTTGTAATATCAGACTTTTTTTCATTGATTCTCTTATTTCTAAAACAGATTTCAACATGACTAGAATTGATAGCTAAATTGTTTACAAGAGTAGTCATTTGATGCAGAGTCATTGATATATGAAAAAATGAAAAAAACTGCATTTAAGTCAATTTATTTAAATTGAGTTTTTAACAAAATACAAGTTTTAAAGTTAGTGCATAACATTAACTTATTAGTGCATAAAATAAGTTTTTATAATCGGACCCATCTATGTTGTGTGTGTGCGTGTGTGTGTGTGTGTGTGTGTGTGTGTGTGTGTGTGTGTATGCGTATGTGTATGTGTGTGTGTGTGTGTGTGTGTGTGTGTGTGTGTGTGTATGTGTATGTGTGTGTGTCATGGAAAAAGAAAGTACGAAAGAGGGAGAGAGCGAGAGGGAGTGAGAGAGAGAGATTAGAAAAACAGAAATAACAACAATCATCAAGTGAAATATTTGATTTCCTGCTATCTAATAATGGAACAGCAAGCTCGATACCAAATTGTCCTTTTTATAGGGGTGACAAAAATTTTGCACTTGTCGTTTTCCCAAGAATCACAGACAATCTGGCTTTCTGGTTGAGGTTATATGTATATTTGTGTACATAGGATTTTATACTCACAGAAAGTGTTCTTTTGAGTTATAACTAAAAACAATAGGTTTTCTAATTATGATAAAAATATTTTAAACTGTTGTTGTTGTTAATACTAATATCAAACAAATGATATTAACATATAAATATAGCATATAAATATAACATTTAAATAAATAAGTGAAAAAGAGAAAGATAGGAAGAGAGAGAGAGAGAGAGTGAGAGAAGTTGAGGGAGATCAGTTTACGTTCAAAGAGAACATAATACGTTCAAAAAGATCAACAAAATTAACTTAATCTTCAACAATACTTCTTCGAGTAGTTAGTTCTACTTGAACTCGGGCGTATCTCGGAGGCTGGTTTTCCTCTATCCTCGGCTAGGACTTTGTGCTCCCGAGATGCGGCGAAAGAGCTTTCACGTAAAAAAGGCATCAATCTGTTCTGTTATTACTCGTGATATTACTGAAGAAGCAGGGTGCGCGCAATAATACCAAAACAGTTCTACTTGAAGTAGTAGTAAAACTATTTGAAGATAGAAGACGTTCAAAAACTGTCAATCAACTCCTGCTCCAGTATCAACTAAAGTCCTTTCAACTACCCTCTGTGTAACTAACAATATGCACGCATATTTTTGACAATAATTCTTCTAAAAGTTAAAGCGTCAATACTTGACTATCTCCTAATATAATACCTCTTCAGTTGCAGTAATAATTATTCTAAGCAATGTCTCCACATTTATATTTTTTTGGGTCTAATTTAGCCAACATTTCTAAAGTACTGAATTTACTAAAATATAGCCTAATTTGAATAAGTGCTCCATAAGTTATTCAGTTCGATTTTCATCATGTTTGACTTCATAACTGAAGTTAAAGTCACTATTATGTAAGTGTTAAAGCAAAAACAAATATAGAGTTTAATTAGCATTCCAACAAGCTCTGCATTTTGTATTTAAAAAGAAATTATAAATTTTGAAATATCATTTTGCCTATGGTTTTGTATTAGAAGTATCCTTTCAAAGTTTGTTAAAATTTAGATACTAATTGATATCAAAAGTAGCGTCACTTTTGACGACAGAGAGAGAGAGAGAGAGAGAGAGAGAGAGAAAGAAAGAGAGTGATATATATATGATCAAGCCACAAAATGAAATGGGAAAACAAGACTAAGATCTTTCAACAGTAACAGCGGTTTTCGTCAGAGTCAAAAACCCAACAGAATTAACAGTTGGGTTTTTGACTCTGACGAAGACTGCTTGTTACGGTTGAAAGGTCTTAGTCTTGTTTTCCCATTTCTTTTTGTGGTTTGATCATTGATTGTTATTTCACGTATTTATGAGAAATTATATATATATATATATATATATATATATATATATATTCTATGTTTTGTTATTGAGGGCTAGGTCAAATAAAAGAAAATAAGCTCCTTCCTACGCCGACGTTTCGATGTATTTGTACATCATCTTCAGGGCTAAAATTAGATTAAGAACTATAATACATTTACCAAAACAATTTACAACTCACACATATATATATATATAGATATAGAGATATAGAGAAAGAGAGAAAGAGAGAAAGAGAGAGAGAGAGAGAGAGAGAGAGAGAGAGAGAGAGAGAGAGAGAAAGAAAGAGAGAGAGAGAGAGAGAGTGAGAGAGAGAGATAGTGCATCATTCCAGGAATATGAAAGTATTAAAATTAGAAGAGTTATTGAGGAGTTTGAGTTTGGTTAGCCTTCTCTGGGCCAGTGTAATTTTAACACTCAGACAAAGTCAAGTGTCAAAGGTCAAAGGTCAGCTAACCATTCACAGCAAGGTGCATGCCAAATTAATGGACAGCCATCTTGGCCTTTAACCACTTCATTCCCTTAATTTAATTAACATGTCCAGATTCAAGCTACAATTGGCGTTTTTGCATATACCTTGTATGGAAAAATAAAATTTGCTTGGCTAGTGTGAACCTTTGACCAGTGACAAATAAAAAGGTTAATGTAATCGAAAAAGCAGAATTCAACAATTATAAGAAAGAAACCATCACATGGAGTCCATACACACAACCCATTCAAAGATAAGCACGCAAACACATTTATCAATCGAATACACTATGTTCACAACAATATCGTAATTGTTTCAGATACATTATAGTACATAAACCAAATAAGATTTAGTTTATTAATTGTGATTTTTATAAAACCTTCTTGCTATAAAAGTTTATTTATCTCCACTATAGATATTTTATTTGCATTTTATCTTGTCTTTCTAGTATCAAATAAATTTTTCTTTTTTTTTTAAAATGAAATTGATTTTTCATGTACACACAAGTGAGTGCAAAAAATTAAGTTTTTTTTCTTCTTAATAGTGCCTTCTTTGCGATGATTTTAAAGTAATTCTTTTGTTTTCTGTAATACAATTTGAGAAATTTTCCAGATTTCTCTATTATCTGTTCGTACTTTGTTTTAAAATGTATAAAATTTGCCCTCACATTCTGTCTAGACATAATATATTAAACGCATTACTAATCAATCAACTACAATGCAGTGTAGTTTGGTTTGAATATAATGGTCACGTAAAGTTTTTTTTTTTTTTTTTTTTTTTTTTTTTTTTTAGAAAAATACCACGCCCTGAAGATGTCTACAAATATAGACGGAATGTTCGCTTAAAGGTGTTTTACTGTTTGACGTTGGACTAAACCTCGATAAGGAAAGAAAAATAATGTTGAATGTATCTGGTTGATATAAGAAATCAATATATATATATATATATATAAAATAAATTCAAAACGAAGGAAACACACAGAAAGACATAGACATAACTCACATCGATATTTCGACCATCGTCGTCATCAGGAGGTGTGGAGAGTCTTTCAATTTCTCTGACACACTTTCTCCATGTATGTGGTACAGAAAACATAACTAAAATCCAATTCAAGAAGACTCATAAATAAATAATAAAAACTAAATGTAACATTCCAAGATCCTAATTTTGTGAAAACTGCAAATATAGGTATATATTTATATATATTTTCTTTGCGTACCTTTGTACGCATTTCCCTGATAAACAGTGTGGTGGTATTGTTCAATGAGAATGCCTCATTGCCTTACTGATAAATATCTTCCTTTTCCATTTGTATATTTAAGAAAAACAATACAGTACTCATTATAAAAGTTCCTGTACTTCCTGTATTTGCACTTATTGTATGAACTTCGATCTATATGATACATATGACATTGATTTAGCTTCCATTAAACTGAGCTTAAGTATGAACAGTTACATGTTACTGTTCTCTAAATATGAACTAGTATGTAACCATTGCCATTCACACTAAAACTTATGGACCCAGTATCAATGACTGACTGCAAGTAAGAAATGCGAATCAGATATCTGACCAACCTCTAAGTCTCTTTGAGAGCTTCAGAAAAGCTTATAGTTTTCTACTCGCGTATTGTTTTTTATTTATTTATTTTTAAATATTTGTTATATATATATATATATATAAATATACAAAATTGTCACAATAACACGTGATATAAATATTCAGGTAAATCACCACAAATGAATGAAGATAGTCGCTCTGAGGCCTTTCGTTTTCACGTCGTCAGAGAGCAAGTGAATACAAGTTGTAGACAGGTTATGAATTTTGATTTAAAGTTGGATTAAGATTGGAATCATTGACAGTATTTTTCCCTATTACATTCGAATTGATTTGTTAAACAAATCAAGACTATTTCGACTGTAATAGGGAAAAATACTGTCAATGATGCCAATCTTAATCCAACTTTAAATCAAAATTCATAACCTGTCTACAACTTGTATTCACCTGCTCTCTGACGACGTGAAAACGAAAGGCTTCAGAGCGACTATCTTCATTCATTTGTAGTGAAGATATATATATACACCTTAATATATATATAAAAGTTTAAACCACCATGCATGTTTTAGCTTCACATTCAAGTAAGATTGTGTTCAGGATAGCCAATATCTTCTTTAAACGCGCCAAAGTTCAATTATTCTACCTTGAATAGTTTAAGTGTTGATACAGAGTTACTAATTGTTTGTGTGCGAGAGGCATTATGACTTGAATGGACGGTTTGGAGGAGATAGTTGAAGTTACCTGAAGTGGAACACCTGCCTTGGCGAGAGAACTGATAGAAGCCTCTTTATAATCAACTCTGCAAGCCTCTTCTCCTAAGCGGCCTCTCTCTTACCCCTTTGTCAGCTGCCTGCAAAAAAAAATGATATATTTTTATTCCTTCTATTGTTGTCCCAGTACTTTGTTATCTCTATTCAAAAATATCTGTATTTCTACGTATACTTAAAACAAATTCAGCTGAAATTTAAAAAGTAAAGAAAAAAAATTGTTATCAAAAACATTTGCTTGAAAAACTCAACTCCAAAATTTGAAAGTTACCATTCCATTTATTGATAAATATAAATAAATGAAAAAAGTTAAAGACATAGCTTGAAAAGTAACAAAGCGTAACTGCATTGTTTTCTTGTGCTTCTCATAAAATTACAATAAAACAGAAGTATGGCTTACTCATTAATGATTAAACTAAGTTAGCTTCATCAATTTGGGGAGTTATTGGCTAGCATTGATATGTTTAGCGTTTTCAGTACTTGATGTTTAGATATCTAAAGCTAGATTATTCAATTAGAAAAATTCCGTTGATGCCATTGCTTCGTGAATATCCCAGCCCAACACTACGAGACCTATACGTTCTCACATGTTTGTTAAACATCGCTAATTTTTACTAAATTTCTGAGACTACATTGTGTTTTTTTTATTTACAGTATAGCTGAACGCTTAATATTTGCTTTTCATAATTTTTCTACTAGAACCCTTTATATGGAGTTCAAAGAAGCATAGATTTATCGTGGAGATTCCTACTACCGTGTGGTTAATAATGTTAAGAATTTTATTGAAAGGCAGGTCAGTCATTAATGAAGGAGCAACATTATTTTTGCTTTTTGGAATTACGGTTTTTATGTTGCACAAATCCTTGGGTTATCAGTAAATGTGTTTTCAGTTTTGAAAAATATTTTAAATTTGTCTTTACATTTTATTAGATTTTTAACATGGCTTTTAATCACTAAATTACAAGCTACTTAATGCTGCAATTTAACAGGTAATATGACCAGTACAGAATAATATTGCTTCACCTCCACCACCTCTAACTGCCTCTAACATATACATGTGTAAAATAAGAAATCGCTAGTTCCCAGAGGAGGTGATGGTTGAAGACAAAATCAGTATAGAAGTCCTAGACACCCTCCACACATGCCACTCCCAGACATACCTAAAAAGGCAGGCCCTGCATGCCTGCCAATAATAAGTCAATACCAAAGAAAACTTACTAAATAAACTACTGAAGAAGTTCATACCAGTAACATATAAAATAAATAAAGGCCATTACATAGCCCTTGACACGAATAATGAAAACGTACACATAAATGTCGTATATTTGAAAATATAGTGCTAATTTTATCTTTGATTACTACTTTTGAAAATTTTCCAGTCACTTTCCTCTTTTTTTTTTGAAAATTCTATATTTTTAAAAAAAAAATCATTAAAATTTTAAATACATGATTATATGAAGTCTTGCTTCAAGCATTCACTCATATATATATATATGATGTAATTTCTTTGAGGGTTGAGGTCCAATGATTTAAACTAGTCCTGTTGCCGACGTTTCGACATATACTTATGTCATCTTCAGGGCTACAACATGATCGTTTTACATTATTTTTTTAAAGGTTGAGGTTTAATGATTTAAACTAGTCCTTTTGCAGACGTTTCGACATATATTTATGTCATCATCAGGGCTACAACATGATTGTTTACATGATTGTTTTACATTACATGATTGTAAAACAATCATGTTGTAGCCCTGAAGATGACATAAATATATGTCGAAACGTCGGCAAAAGGACTAGTTTAAATCATTGGACCTCAACCCTCAAAAAAAATTACATCATATAAATATTGGGTCAAGAAAACAAATCATGATATATATATATAAGAGTTGGAAGCAGTCCTCCATTTAAACATATATTGTTAAATAACGCCCCATATTTGGCTTGTATCTGTTTTCTACATAATTTCTTCAGTTTTTGAAATTCTTTCCTCGTCTCTTCGTTAAAACTGTAAAGCTGATTACCTATATTATTAGTCGACATGTTTTGAAGGTACCACATTCATCATCAGGACAATAATGAATACAATAGTGGGTTAGTAAGTTTATATATACAAGTTGGAGTGTACAGGAATGTTGATTTATTCATCCCCCTTGAATTAGGGAGGATTTTGGGTATTAAGTATAACTCCTCTTCTTTTCCTTCTAATTTTCCTGATTACCATAAGGTCAAAATGTTGAAGTGAATTTTGTTGTTGTTTGTTGGTGTACTTTTCTAATATATATATATATATATATATAGCTTCTCGACCAATGATATTTCAAATTCTCATGAGGGGTTCTTGAGGATTTTGGTCACAAAACATACAAACTCCTGATTACAAGCCGACGTTTCGCCAAAGTTGTTTGGCATTTTCAAGGCTAAAAAATAATTTATTAACGACATAAGTAAAGCAAGATAAATACATCATCGGACACCACCCAACAGAAAACAAACAACACAAACAAAAATTTTGTAACAAGAGAACCACAAAGGATCGTAAAATACCTAGGTATCATAATAATAACACTAGGAATTTTTAATCCTTTGTGGTTCTTTTGTTACAAAATTTTTGTGTGTTGTTTGTTTTCTGTTGGGTGGTGTCCCTTGATGTATTTATCTTGCTTTACTTATGTCGTTAATAAATTGTTTTTTAGCCTTGAAAATGCCAAACAACTTTTGGCAAAACGTCGGCTTATAATCAGGAGTTGTATGTTTTATAACCAAAATCCTCAAGAACCCCTTCTGTGAATTTATATAATATATATATATAAAGTTTCACATAAACACGTGACAAAACAATCAATGATCAAACCACAATATGAAATGGGAAAACTAGACTAAGATATTTCAACCGTATCAAGCAGTCTTCATCAGAGTAAAAAACCCAACTGAGTTTTTCGTCAGTTGGGTTTTTTACTCTGACGAAGACCGCTTGTTATGTTTGAAAGATCTTAGTCTTGTTTCCCCATTTCATATTGTGGTTTGATCATATATATATATATATATATATATATACTTTAGATAAACTATGACACATAGACAGAAACATAACAAAGACTCACTATTCAATATTTCGACCGTAATGGCGGTCGTCCTCGGTCGTCTGAGGACGACCGCCATTACGGTAGAAATATTGTAAAGTGAGTCTTTGTTATGTTTCTGTCTATGTGTCACAGTTTATCTGAAGTGTAATCTGTCCTGCCATACCGTTTCCGTTTATCCTGGTATATATATATATATATTATATATATATATATATATATATATATATAAACTAGAATTTAAAAAGAACACATAGAAAGGAAATCACTATGATCACTATATATATATATCTTGCCGAAGACGGCAAGACGCCGAAATTATCGAGAGTGTTGGTCCTTTTTCTTGTGTCTCTAGCTGTAGCTTTAATTATATATATATATATATATATATATATATATATATATATATATATATATATACTTTAACACATAGAAAAGAACACAGAAAGACACTACAGAACTCACTTCGATATTTCGACATCCGTCGTCATCGGGAAGAAGTGCGAAGTACTCGCGTTGAGAAGCAACTGCTACTGGCCTCCAGAGTAACTCGTGGAACCACCGCAATGCTGCCCCCCAGCGGAGGAGAGGAAAAACAGAAAACCCTCCAATATTTATTTAGAAAACAAGATAAAAAGTACATAAAATACGAAATAATAAATATATACGAATATATACGAAATATATATATATATATATATATAAACAAAAGAATACTTACGAAATATCAGAAAATCCTTTCAATTGATATAGATTAAAATAACTTTTAAAATGAACTAAAATCAAAGAAAACCTACATATCAACATGTCAACCAACGCATAAGGATTGATTTGCCTGCAGAACGAAAATGGGCTAAACAAACCTACTGACACAGTCTTCATTGAATAAACGGGTTGAAATAAAGACTGCATAAACCTGTCATAAAGTCTTTAATTTATTATCAAGCGGAAAAAGTCAAAGTCTGCTAACCGTCGACAACATGACGGCACGAACTAAACATTACAGAGGCCATTCTCTTCTGTCATTTATAGGAAGGAATGAATATAAGCATAAAGTAATACACGGAGTAGTTATAAAAGAAACTTAGTGGCTGCAATACCAAAGTACAGTGTAAACCTCTCGCTAACTTTAATATATTTATGAATTAACCATGAAACGAACAAGATATAGAACTGAAGAAAATTTAATGGATCGTAACAATAAAAGTATAGATTAATGATGGTTTATAAGACAGGAAACGTATCTTATTAAATATGCTACCGCGAATGGACGTGATCTGAACCAGCTTCTGGTGAGGCGACAAAAGACATGACGTAACAACTTCTAATATACCGCATTGTAGTAACATACTCTATGGCATCCTAGCTTTGAGACCTATGAATGAGTTATTACCTTCATAGTATATATAGATAATATATAAGTTGGAAGTCATATTACAGTTTTTTTCTCAACTCTAAACATATGGTCTTTGCTTAAAAAATTTATACTAAAATACAAACGTACAAATACAGTATACGTTTTTAAACATGATGACTATTTGAAAAGATTACTTTAACTAAATCATTCAAATTTTTAGGTTAAGGGTGTCCATAGTTCCTTTAATAAAGAAGCATAAACCACTTGTACAGAGTATCGGCAAAGAGAGACTATAGGTGTGAATTAAAACAGTTTATATGAAACAAAGACAACCAAACGTTTCAATCCACTGAGATACCATTCGTCATTGTTAATAGGTAATAGTCAAAGAAATAGACTTTCTTAGCACCATTGTGGTAGCTGTCAATGTTACTATAAACATGACAAATTATCTACTAGTTTCAGATTTTGTCCACTATCAAGAAAAAAATGATTGTTTTTAGTTTTACTTTCTGATGATGAGAAACTATCAGCTATACGTTAGATCGTAAAAATTACGCTAACATTATTAAAGACGAATGATATAAAGTAATTTCTGTTAGGAAGTCCATATATGTCTTATAGTCTTCTAACGTAGTGCAATCTGTTATTATGTGGTATTTACTCATTCTAGGGTAATAAGCTAATGAAATGGTCGAAACGCATTGATTATACGATTAAAGTTTTATATGTAGAGACTATTTCATTAGCTTAATACCCCACAATCTTTTATTCTTGTTAGAATTTCATAGTTTACAACTAACATGCTTTGTACATCAAACAACTTTATTTCTTCATGTAGAAAACAAACAACGTTGGGTTGTTTACAACTCTAAATGTGAGCTCTTGAATTTAGTTCTCGTATGAAATCGGTATAGATGACCCTTGACTTATTTTGTTCCCATTTTAGCTTAAATTTAGATTCTGACAAACACCAGTTGTTTTAGTTGAAAGATTTTAGTTCCATTTCTGAAATTATTATTTTAATTTAAACGTTGGTATGAATATATATTTCAGTATGCATGAATATATGCATAGAAAGCTATTAAATGTTGTAACAATTTTGAATATCGACGTGGCTTGCCAAAGCACAGATGCTGTTGCTATGGCTACACTGAAATGGGTTCAAATCTCTTTCCATTATGTTCGTATTATTTCCAATTGTCTAACTTGTTTAAAAACTGACTTGAAATGTTATTACAAACAATACTTTTTGATAAGCTTCTTAAAAAAGGAAAAAAAAAGTTTGTTTTTTTTTTTGTTATTGAAATAGATATTCATTGCCTTTGAGTAAGCCCTTTAGAAAAGTCTGAGGACAGTTTGTGACAAACTTTTAAAATCATTAAACAAAATTTCTCTACCTTTCAAAAAGCCTGCTTTTAAAAGCTATACATAAATTACATAAAGCTATACTCTCATATATATATATATATATATATATATATATATATATATATATATATACATAGTCCAATAAATAATACTTAAATAACATTTATTTTGATTGATTCTAGTTTTTTTTTATTTACTTTTCATAAAATTTTGAAATTTTTTTGAGTAATCAAAATGAGGTGCAGATTGTTTCGACTAGACTAATAAGATAACTTTACAAATAACCTGGTTACAAATAACAAGGTTATTTGTAAAGTTATCTTATTAGTCTAGTCGAAGGTTTTGTCCGGTTAACATTGTTGTTCCTTTAAATAATGTAAATTTCATTTTCTTAGTTAAAAAATTCTTACTTCTGCCTATGAAAAAGGTTTTAAATAAAACCGAAACGTTGGTAACGAAAGTTTGATTTTTTATCCTGGAAAATTGACCGAACCCCGATTAGAGAACACACCTATTCTATCAAACGGTCGATATTTTATTGAATCTGTTATATATTATAAAATATATTATAATATATTTATAATATAGAAGATTTGCTGCCAATAAGGTTGGCAGCAAATCTTCTTGGAGACATATTTTGTTAAAATGTACTGCAGCTTCGTCATTTACGACTTTCAAAAACTAAGCTGTTCCAGTCATAGATGGTGGTAATTCACAAATGCACGCGCTTGTGTGTGTGTGTGTGTGTGTGTGTGTGTGTGTGTGTGTGTGTGTGTGTGTATGTATGTGTGTGAGTTGAGTCAGGTGCAAGTACAATACTCATTCAATAGAATTCTGTATAATTCAAATGTAAAGGTATCATCAGTAATAGAACGCTCCTTTCTGATGATAACATGCTATCATCAGCAAACACTCTTCTTATCAAACCTCTCTGGTTAATTACACGATGGGGACTGACAATAACAGAAAAGCGTTCTAAAACAGATAAGCTGTCACAGCGGGACATACAGCTCTCGATTCATTTCAAGTGACAGTCCCATCTCGGTCTGTTTTGATAGGAGTACAAATAAATGACACAATCATACTTATGACAACTAATAACAGCTGAATGACTTTTGTAACTGATCATTAATTAAATGCGACTAATTAATGAAAAAAAGTCTGAACAGTTTGCACACAAATTAATTATAATTAAACCTATTGCTAAGATCATTTTGAATGATTGTGATTAATTATTTTGTTTGTAATGTCACTGTTTTCATTCTTCCATTCTATTGATTATATTGATATTTATTCTTCATTTAACTCTAAATATACTGCCCCTGAGTCACTTAAAACTTATTTCTATTATTTACCAGCATCCCGCTCCGGCTTTGACCATCCTAAAAATAATACTAATAATAATAATAATAAAAATAATAATAATAAAGTTTTCAGTTTGCGTTTAATATTAACGATATATATGCTTTATTAGCGCGGTGTTATAGATTAGTCATCTACTAAAAGTGAATCGTGTTTTGTTAAAATTAAATTATAAAATAAAATTTAATAAATTCATGAATTTATAGTTATACGCATGAATTTAAAGAAGGATAATTCTCAATAATTGCATTTAGTACGGAAATCTGTCATGTTCATTAACTAGAGTGACAATGAAAAAAAGAGTCAAACAAACTTCCTTTAGGATAGCAGCAAAAGCTTAAGTTAATATGACTGCGGCCTGAGTGTGGGGGGAGGGGAGGGGATAACTATGACTCATTACTTTTCTAACGTTTTATTCATACTGCTGGCCTTGTTGGATTTTCTTTTCCAGTTTATTAATGAATTCCACATTCAGACAATTTTTATTTTTAGTAACTGTATAAATATATGAATAAAATTATAAATTTTTGGCGATGAAATTATAAAAATTATGATATCCACTACCATATGTATGTATATATGGATAAACTTCAACCATGTTTCGTAGCCAACTCTTCATTTTTTCAACATTTTATGCCAATATAAAATTGGTTTTTTATATTATATTGCATAAAGCAATAATATATTTTTATGCCTTTATAAATAGTGTTATTGTTTGAAAACTTTTAAAAAGTAATATTACTGCAATGCGTATTTTTCGAAGAAAAATTAAAAACTGAAAGATTTTAATTTTCATATTTTCAACAATTACATAACACATAAAACAGAATTATTCGCAACTTTAACTCAAAGTTTATTTTGTAATCATTCTTGGTTTTATCGTTGAAAGTTTGATTTTCAAGTCAGAACGAGCATTAAGTCTACTTAGGTATTTAGTTTTTATGGCAGTATTAAAAGGAAATCCGGTTTTACATAATTAGGTATGGCAAGTGGCAGTAATTTGTGAAGTACTATTTTTGCAATAGAAGGAAATTCAGAAAGAATCAGATAGCTCCAAAAACTGACTAGTGATTCATCCTAAATATGAATAAAATGTTGACCACTTCTACTTATGTGTATAAGTATTATTCGGTTTCATGATTCAGAAGAAACACAGAATAAATCCATACCCACTTAAAAAAAAAAATTAAAAAAATTTGTTTCTCTAAATGTTTTTCGCGGAACCCACTTAGGGAACCTCTGGTCTACATGGAACCTAGTAGCTTCATTATAAAAGTTTTCAGCCACTACGTATAAAAAAAAAATATTTCGAAATCTCATTCAGTTTTGAAGACATGAACATTATATTACTTTAACTTACTCCTAAAATTAAAATACGTAATTTAAAACAGAAAGTCATAGAGGTTGTAACCATTAATAGCCGCTTTGTCCCAGCGAATTTTTCTTATTCCCTGTAAACAGAAAGAGACGGCACAGTTCCTGCGTCCCAACTCGAAGAGGACGTAAACCCAACCTTGAATGAATGACACCATAATAAAAAAAAATGTATGTTTTATTCTTCCTTAATTGCAAATTTTTTTTGGTGTTGATTCCTTATTTCTGAATGAAAGTTATTACTCCAAATATACTTGAGTAAGATAAAAATTAAAAACTTAAAAATTTTAAAATTTTAATATTCAATTACTATTGATTAAAGAATACCTTATTGAAAATGGAAATGCTAGAAAAAGTAAATATAGAGAAAAAAAACAAGCATAAAATGACATTCTACGGATTATGGCACAAAAAAGTATTTCCTTATTAAATCAAATTAAATTGATATTTAAATGTGGTTGCATAAATTAGATAATTGGAAAAAGCAATGAATTCATTTTGCTGAGTAATACTTATTCCTCGCTTAATATACATCTGTCATCATGAGTCTTTAAATAAGATTAAACAGGGTTTTCGGTTTATTAAATTTTTCCACAAATGTGTTAAGAATGAGCTAGAATTAAGCTGTAAAATATACATTTCGTAATAATTATTAAAGAAAAGTATGGTAGTTTGAGTTTAGAATTGGACAGGAGAGAGGCAATTGGGAGGGAAAACTTTATAATGAAATAAAAACATAATCAAGTTTAATGCCATTTATCGCTAAATTAATTCCCATTTAGGAATCATTTTGTTTTAATAGACACTCACTGCGATTAGGCGACTAAAAAATTAACACTTTTGTTATTTCAATGGATTCAGTTAATCAGATATGTTGAAAAAAAAATAATATTCGTAATTGATTGTCATTTTATTTTTAAATATAAATTACTCATAAAAAACAAATCTTTTTTAAAGGGATACTTTTATTTTATTTAATTCAAAAGCAACTTTTATATTTTACTAGACTACCCGTGACCCGTTAGGTCGTGTATTTGCAGGGCATGCCAGAACGAGGAAGAGGAAGAGATAGTTCCTCACTTTCTTTGTGCCCTGGTTTGGCTCAAAGAAGGAAAAAAGCATTAGAATAATATTTCTTTGACAATCTTGAGAACTTAGCATCCTCTGCTATCAGGGATCTGTCTAGATTTATTATTCTCTTGAGATGGTTCGAGTGGACTAGGGACGGAGGAGAATAGCTCCAAATTCTTCTTTGTGGTATCACAAGGGGCCGGCTTGCGGTCTATGTGTGTTCTCGGGACGGGCACTGTGACCTAACCTAACCTAGATCGTGTATCACCTTCCTTTTTTAACGCATCATGTTTACGTAAATGCATATTAACTATAAATATGCCTACTAAGAGCAACATGTAATTGGCCATGTCAAAATACTGCTTTACCTAAATGAACTAAAACTTTCATATGTGTCTCCTTGAAACTTATGAATAGTCATGGTAAATGCTAACTGAATTGGAAATTGAATAACCAAGAATTCTTATACAAAAAAAAAAAAGAAAAAATTTGGAGTGGCCTACACTCAACTTTACTATAAGTAAACTTAATATCAAATTTCTTGGGTATATAATATATTATGTCTCATTTAAGCATAATATAATCGTCTAAAAGGGAGATGTTTATTAGTCTTTCATTCCTGAAGTAGTACAGATAGTGATTGATCCACTTTTTTTGTATGTCACACAATTAACAGTTATACAATCATTAGTATAACTACAGAGTAATAACATTATAAAAAGTAAATTAAAAATTTGCTTGTACGAAATAATTTCCTACAAGAAAGCATGGCTTTTGCTCCAATAGCCAGTGGATCTCTTACATAGTTTATCTGACCTCCTTCTACATTTAATACTTAAGACAAATTTTCCCATTTAGAAATTAAAAATATTTTAAGTATATTAAAAGCACTACACATTTTTTGTCTGAAATGTCAAAAATATGTAAGAAAAAATGTCGTTTTAACATAATTTTTAATTTAAGATGTAGGTTAATTTCATTTATTATTATTAAAAGAATTTTTTTTTAATTCTGAATAATGTTCTACATTTTTAGTCTTTTATCAAATTATTATACTGGAAATTTTATGGCATGCTAGAGTTTTTTAAAAACTCACTTTTCTTTCCCTCAGTCAAAAATCATAAAAATCCAATTTACTCTGAGCGAATGTACTCTACACTTTGCTGTAGATGTATATTGAGAAAAAATATGTTGGTAAATAGCGACTTTTGTATTCTCAAATCAAGTTCGAAGCCGACTTTTCTGTACAATTTTAAATTTAAAAGCTGGAAGCTTGAAATTTTTAAGTATAATGGTATGAACTATTAGACAAGAATAGTGAAAAAAATGGATATTAGTCGAAAACATAGAAGGTCTCTTACAGGATGAAAAAGTTCATTCCACAAACTTCAGTATTAACCAAAAATAATGTCATTCATAAACATAAAAAAATCAGCATCTGATATTAATCCTTGTAGAATGTTGCAACATGTAGATCGATTAGAACATTTTGTTAGACAAACTCATCATACCATGAAAAGAATCAGAAATTATATGTTTAATATGCTCTATTGTCGTTGAATTTTTACATATAAGAATTATATTCTTTTTATATCACATATAAGTCGTTAAATCATTTCAAAATTTTCATTATATCTATAAACATTATATTATTTCGGTCAATTCACTCAAAAAAATTCTAAGTAAACGTAAACAATGTAAACAATGTAAACAATTTTGAAAAAAATATCAAAAATTCGACAAGTATAGCAGGTGATCCATTAGTCTGGGATAAACAAACAGTTTTTATAGCTTTATTGCACTTTGCCATGATTGAACTTTCATGATTTTTTTTCTAAATTACTAATTTTTGGTTCCGTTTCATGGTTTCTTAATGAGCCGTTTAACGTTAAAAAAACATTTTCTGAAAACAGAAATCGTACTTTAACACCCCTTTGGCGAATGTAATTATAAAAACAAATATCTCATTTCATTCTCCATACAATGATCTATTTTCAAGTATTGTTTGATTTGATCGGTCATACGGCATGGCTTGTATGGCTCTCTTAATCTTTGAGATTGAATTGAAGTTCTAATTTTTACATTTTATTGAAAAAATGTTTGCAGTTTTTTTAAATTTTGAATATTTTTCTTTTATTGCATTTGCAACCTCAAAGATAATGCCAACATTTCAAAATTCTAAAGTTAGGAGTTTAGGAGAAAAAATGTTGTCTATAAACAGGTTTTTGGCAAAAAAAGTGACTTTCCCGTCATGCAATAGGGATCATCTATACTATGATACGGCCCATTTTTGAGTAAAATATCAACTTGATCCATCAAAGATTCTGGACCGTAGCGTGGTAATAAGCAATGCTAACACACTCACCCACCCACCCACACAAAGACATCATCAAAAAACTTCATAAAACAACCTCTGGGACCTCAAAATATGTAATTCTGTCAAAACCTCAAGATCGAATTTTTCATAATCACTATTCTTTATCTATAGTATAGTAAAAATTGATAATAAAACGACATTTAACAGCATGTATTAGAAAATAAGAAAACCCTCATGTATTCTTCTACAACAGAAGGTTGTCAACCTCAAATTTCAGTAAGGCAAAATTGAATAGTGAAGTAAAGTCAGGAGCCATATTTAATATTTTATTTAATATTTTATTTAATTTTAAAAAAAATATTAAATATTTATTTAAATACTATTTAAATACATAGTATTAATTTATTATTTAAATACATATTTAATTTTATTTAATATTTTAATATTTATTGAAAAATGAAATGCAACTTATATGGAATATTCATCCTTTTCATATGTATACAAACTTTAATTTTGCTTAAACACAACTAAATGTGGTATTCAAACAAAAACACAGATCTGGTATTCATTTCTTATTTAAATAAATAAAGTATGTTTCTCCCCATATCCTTTCAAGTTCCTTTTCAAACTAAACCTTTTTCAAAGTCAACAACAAAAGAACCAAACCAAAAAATGACATTTAATAAAAATCCAACTATTAATATATATATGTAAACTATATTCACAAAAAAAAACACACAGAAATGAAACAGAAACTCACTGCTATATTTTGATGGCTTCGTCATCAGGAAAATAGATGTGAATCACTCTGAAGACTGGTAACAACTTAGTGATCTATAAATATATCACAAACATGAATTTCCTAAAACAAAAATCACAACCATATATCTTAATCTATTCTTTGTGATATATATTTCTTTGATATAAAATATATATCACAAACAAATATACTGAAGTAAGTTAAGAAAAATGTTTTAAACATCTTGAAGTTTATTCGGTAATTACTAAAATAAAACAAATCCAATTTTAATAATTTTAAAAGGAAATTATTACCATAAATAAAGTTTCTTTTTGCTGAATTACCTTTAAAAAAATTCATTATTTTCATTAAAACAAATGCTCAAATAATCAAAATAAAGTGTTAAAAAGTCTAGAAATTAGAGAAATTTGGCAAATTACTTCTTTAATAAACATGATATAGGATTAAATTTAGTTTAAACACATTTAAAAACTAATTTCATAGATACTTAAATAGTTTTTATATAATTGTGTTGATATAATTTTTAATAATAAACATTTCATAATATCAAAATTATTAATATGATTGATCATATATAGAAACTACAGTTTCAAAGTGTGAAAAAAAAATATGTGATAATGCCGAATGAATCAAAAGTAAGTTTACAATTGCCCAAATCTTTCCTTTGCTACATAAAGATTTCAATTGGTGAACAATATAATACAAGTATTAAATTAATATTAAATTCAAATGAATATTAAATTTATATTGGAAGTTAGAAAAGAACAGAGTAAATTAGTTGAAATTAAATACAATATATGAATGTTGAATTGAACTATTGAGGTTTTTAGCTAGAGGAATTAGTATGAAATTAGTAAATAACTTAATTAATCTACCAATAGGAAGAAATATGACATTATAACAGATTGAACAAGTAATGAACATTTAAAGTGCTCAACCTATCATTTAGTGTTGATATAATTTTTAATAATAACCAATTCATAATGTCAAAATTATAAATATGACTATATATAGAAACTACAGTTTAAAATATTAAACATTTTCAATGAATTTAACAACTATATGATAACAAAGAATGAACCAAAAGTAAGTTTACAGTTACCCAACTCTTTTCATTGCTTCATAATGATTTCAATTGGTAAACAATTATAATACAGGTAAAAGAAATGGATGTTAAATTAATATTGGAAGTTGTAAAATGCTGAGCTTGTTCTATGGACAAGGTTATTGTAGCCATGGTTTTAGTCCTGTATTATGTTCTCATATTTTTTCTAAATCAGTTTTAGTTAACGTAATTTTCCATTATATGATTATAAAGAATGATTTGTATTTATTAATTAAAAGAATATGCCAGTAATTAGTAAAATGAACGTTAAATAATACATCATTACATTGTATAACAAAATTAATACTAATAACTGAATTGAAATAGTTAATTGTATTAAACATGAAACAACTATAATCATAAAAACAATGATAACTATTATTGAATTCAAACTGTAAGAGTTACACATGATATTAGAAAGTAATATATTCCATTAAACTTTAATAATTGAAAATGAAATTCTAATTATTTCAATAATTTATTTCTGGTAGGATATTTGTTTGACATTTTGATAAATAACGAACACATTATTCTGTATTTTTAAATAATTTGTCACATTGTGTATAAATATAGGTATGTATTATTGATTTTAATATTTTTTTTTTTAAAGAAAGTACGCTAACCTATAACTGAAGTAGCCATTTGGTTAAACATAATCACTAAGAAATTGTCATCTAATTATTTATTTATTATTATTATTATTGAACTAATTTATTGTTAAAAATATACCTACAAATAGTTGCAGAAACGGTCGTACTTACGATTTGTTTAAATATTCAGGAATATTGTTCTTTTCAGAGAATAATATTTCATTATGGCGGATGTATTAGAACACTACAAAGTCGTATTCTGAACTGACCAATCACAGTGCATGATGTGCATGAATTGCACATGACGTCACTCAAGCAACATCATTTCAATTACGTCATTTATTGGTTCACTTAATCTCTTTAAATAAAACACTATTTTACTTGTTTTCTTTAAGGAAATATATGGAATGACTATATTGCTATATATATATTATATATTACTATATTATATACTATACTATATATACTATATTATATATACTATTTGATAAATAACGAGCACATTATTCTGTATTTTAAATTAATTTGTCATATTGTGTGTAAATATAGGTATGTGTTATTGTTTTAATACACAAATCAATATAGTACTATAGTATATAATACTATAGTACTATAATATACTATACTATATATATGGATATCATGATTTGTTTTCTTGACCCAATATTTATATGATGTAATTTTTTTTGAGGGTTGAGGTCTAATGATTTAAAACTAGTCCTTTTGCCGACGCTTCGATATATATTTATGTCATCTTCAGTTCTACAACATGATTGTTTTACAATTACCACTACAATTACTACTATTTTGGTTATTTATTACATTATACATGTACAGAAACAGAAAGGAATTGATTGATAAATCAGCTATTTCGACTATGAATTTTTTTTCACATTGATATAAGGATATTGTTATGTCAATGTAACATATGGATCCTTATGTCAATGTAAAAAAATCTGGAGTGGCCTACACTCAACTTTACTATAAGTAACTTAATATCAAATTTCTTGAGTATATAACACATAACGTCTCCTTTAAGCATAACGTAAACATTTAAATGGGATATGATTATTAGTCTTTCATTCCTGATGTAGTAAAAATAGTGATTGAAGGACATATCAATATATAACCTTAATTTTCTACATCACAAAGCTGATGCAAATAAATCATTAGTATAACTACAGCAGTAATAACATTTTTGAAAAACCAATGTGAACATTTCTTGAAACGAAATATTCTCCTACAAGAGAACATGACTTTTGTTCAAATAGCCAGTGGATTTCTTACATCTTTTACTTGACATCCTTCTACATTGAATATTAAAGTAAAATTTTCAAATTTAAAAAAGGAAAATACCCTTATTTGCTCTGAAAAACATCATATACAGCGAACAAAATGTTGTTTTAAGGTGATTTATAATTAAAGATGTACGATAATTACATTTATTAATCTCTAAACGAAAGATTTCAATTTTGAATTATCTTTTACATTTTTGGTTTTTTATAGAATTATTATACTGGAAATTTTATGGCTTCTTAGTATTTAATCAGATCATTTTCCTTCCCCTTTGTCAAATAACATATATACAATTTTTTTCTGAGTGAGTGTTATCATTTTCCTGCACAATATTATTCCTCTTACATCTCATATAAGTTAATACACTATTCAAATTGTTTTTTTATAACTATCAATTTTATCTCAGTGGATTCGCTCAAACAATTTCTAAGTCAATGTAAACAATGTAAAAAAAATATAAAAAAATCGACAAGTATAGCAGGTGATCTCTTAGTCTAGGATAAACAAACAGGTTTTATATCGTTTTATTGCTCTTTCCCGTAATTGAAACCTCATGATTTTTACTTTACTATAAGTAAAGTATAGTGATCGTGAAAAAATTCGATCTCCAGATTTTGACGGAATTACATGTTTTGAGGTCCCAGAAGTCGTTTATCAAGTTTTTTCGATGATGTCTGTGTGTGTGTGGGTGGGTGGGTGAGTGTGTTAGCATTGCTTGTTACCACGCTACGGTCCAGAATCTTTGATGGATCAAGTTGATATTTTACACAAAAATGGGCCTCTTAAAGACGAAGATCCCTATTGTTTGGGAAGAATTATGCATGATGGGAAAGTCACTTTTTTTGCCAAAAAACGTTTTTTAGAAAACATTTATTTCTCCTAAACTGATAACCCTAGAGTTTTGAAATTTTGACATTCACTTTGAGGTTACAAATGGAACAAACGAAAGATATATTCAGAATTTTAAATCAACAGAAAATATTTTTTTTTTAATAAAATGTACAAATTTTGAGTTATAATTCAATCTCAAACCTTGTCAGAGCGATACAAGCCATACTGTTTGATGGATCAAAATGAAACTATGCTTAAACATAGAACATTATGTGGAGAATGAGCTGAGATATTTTTTTTTAATATTACTTTCGCTAAAGGGGCGTTACAGTACGATTTCTGTTTTCGGAAAATGTTTTTTTGACGCTAAACGGCTCATTAAAAAATAATAAAAAATTGACCAAAAATGGAACAAAAAAGTAGCAATTCATAAAAAAAATTCATGAAGTTTCAATTACGGGAAAGAGCAATAACGCTATAAAACCTGTTTGTTTATCCTAGACTAAGAGATCACCTGCTATACTTGTCGAATTTTTTATATTTTTTTTACATTGTTTACATTGACTTAGAAATTGTTTGAGCGAATCCACTGAGATAAAATTGATAGTTATAAAGAAACAATTTGAATACTGTATTAACTTATATGAGATGTAAGAGGAATAATATTGTGCAGGAAAATGATAACACTCACTCAGAAAAAAATTGTATATATATTATTTGATAAAGGGGAAGGAAAATGATCTGATTAAATACTAAGAAGCCATAAAATTTCCAGTATAATAATTCTATAAAAAACCAAAAATGTAAAATATAATTCAAAATTGAAATCTTTCGTTTAGAGATTAATAAATGTAATTATCGTACATCTTTAATTATAAATCACCTTAAAACAACATTTTCTTCGCTGTTTATGATAGGTCTAAATTTTTTTTAGACCTATCACTTCTAATTATAAGTTTTAAAAAAAAATAACTTTTAGTGGGTATGGATTTATTCAGTGTTTCTTTTGAATCATACAACCGAATCAGTGTGTTTCTACTAATGGACATAAGTGGAAGTGATAAACATTCGATTCTTATTTAGGATCAATCACTAGTCAGTTTTTGGAGCTATCTGATTCCCTAATTTCCTGCTATTGTAAAGGAAATTATGTGAAATAAGTTTCACCTACTTATGTGAAACTGGATCTTCTTTTTATATTGCCATAAAAACTAAATACCAAAGTAGACTTAATACTGGGGCTGACTTGAGAATCAAACTCTCAACTATTAAGACAAACATTAAAAAATTTGTTGCTGATATAAAACAAAAATATTATTCACATTAAACGTACAAAATTATTGTAATTATGTGTTATTTTTAGTACATTATTAGATGAATAATTACATGGTGATTACAAAATAAACTTTGTGTTAAAATTGCTATTAATTCTGTTTTATGTGTCATATACTTGTGGGAATATGGAAATTAAAATCTTTTAGTTATAAATTTTCATTCGAAAAATACACATTTCAATAATTGCTTCCTAATTGTTTTTAAACGTGCATACTATTTATGCTACTTTATTAAAGTATATTTATAAAAAGTATAAAAAGGTATACTTTATTAATATTTGGTATAAATAGGCAGCAGATCTTCTTTTAAACAGGTATTATTAAAATTAACCGCAGTCTCGGCATTCACGATCTTAAGACTGAGAGATTTGATCCTGCTAACAGGGTTCAACTGGAAAAGGAGTAGTTGGCCAAGTGACATGTTAAATTAAAATCAATGAGACAGTCAATAGTATTAATAGATTAAATGGATTAGTAAAGGTTAATATAAATAGAAGATAAAAGGTTAATAAAGAACAAGAAAAGGTAATAAAATAAGAGAGTTGACTGAAAGTAAGAATTAATAGGGGAGGTATAGTTAGAAATAAAGAAAAGTACAATAAAGATAATGATAAAAGAGTTGAAGGGTCAATAGTGTAATTAGCTGAATAATTATTAAAATAAATGAAGAATAAAATATTTTATTCTTCGTTTATATTCAACGTTTCAAACATCTTGATGTTCATTCAGTAACTAATAAAATACAACAAACCCATTTCTATTTCAAAAGAAAATTACATAATAATTAAAGTTTCTTTTCAATAAGTTATATTTATTATTACCACTTTTATTAAAATAAAATGCTTAAAGAATCAAAATCAAGTGGTATATTATAATATACAATTAGCGAAATGTGATAAATTATTTTCTATTTAAATCTTAAATAAACATGACATAGTATTAAATTTTATCTGAGCAATTTTAAAACTCAATTACATAGACTGTTCTTAAAACAGTACTTGTTATATAACTGGGTTGATATTATGTTTAAAAATCATACAGAGTATACTTTAAGGGAAAAAAAATAGTTATTTTTGTAATGTTGTTGATATTATTTTTAATATAAACATTTCATAAAGTCAGCATTATAAATATGATCATTGATAAAAGCTACAGTTTATCAAACTGTAATAGTCTAAATATGTAGTCAAGTCTAAATAGTAGTCAAAATATGAAAAATGTTCAATGATTATAGAAGTATAAATATATGTAATATAAATGAAAATTTACAAACTATAATAATAATAGGAAATGAACCAAAAGTAAGTTTACAGCTACCTAACTCTTTTCTTTGCCTCATAATGATATCAATAAGATAAAAGAAATAGATATTAAAGTTGAATTTGGATGTTGAAGAATTAAAGTTTTAAAATGGAAATTGGAAAATACAGATCTTTTGGAAGGTAATTGTAACCATATTTTTAGTCTTGTATTATGTTCTAATATTTTTCTAATCATATTAAATTAAAGTACTTATACAGTACATGATTATAAAGAATGTATATCATTTATTAATTAAAACAATATCTCAGTAATTAAAAATGATACTTAAGTAAAAAAGGTGTATGTTAAATGAATCATCATTACATTGTAAAACCAAATTAATACTAATAAATGAATTGAAAGTCAATTGTATTAAATATGAAACAACTATAATTCTAGAAATAATGATAACTATCAATGTATTTAAATTGCAAGAGTTATACATAATATTAGAAAGTAATATATTCCATTACACTTCCATAACTTAAAGTGAAATTTTAATTATTATAATAATTTATTTCTGATAGGATATTTTTTTATTACTTTTGATAAATAACGAGCATATTATTATGTATTTTAAATTAATTTGTCATATTGTATTAAAATATAGGTATTGATTGTATAATATTGATTGTAAGATAATTTTATTTCAATGAATGGTGCTAACCTAAAAATTGAAGTAGCCATATTGGTTAAACCTAACCAGGAAGAAATTATCATCTATAATTATTTGTTTAAATCATTATTATTTAACATATTAAATACTATTAAACATATTAATTACTAATAATATATATGTAGAGAATTGCAGAAACGTTCGTACTCACCATTTGATGAAATATCCAGAAATATTGTTCTTTTCAGAGAATAATATTTTATATTATAGCGGCGTCTATTAGAACACTACAGAATCGTATTCCTAACTGGCCAATGAAAGCACAATGACTTGTATATGACGTCACTCAACATCATGCAATTACGTCATTTATGGGTTCCCTTAATCTCTTTATATAAAAGACTATTTTTCTTGTTTATATGGAATGGCTCAGGAATTACTGTGTATTACTAGACTGCCCGTGATCTGGCAAGTCATCTAGCTCCTTCCTCTTTAATAAAGTCATGTTCACGCAAATTATGATAAACTCTAAATTAATACTAGCTCTAGTAAAAATTCTCCTAGAAACTTAATTGTTTTCTTCTTGTTTGATCCTACTGAGAAAGACTTATTTTTTAATGTTATGTTTAAAATATATGTTTTACGAGTATTTTATGAGATACGGTAATTGAATTAATGAATTTATAGTACAGGTTGATTTCCCAGAACTAAGGAAAATCTTTCTAGAGAAAAATAAATAAAATGTTTTCTTTGTTTCCTCTATAAAAACAAAGAAATGCACACGGAAAGTATTGAAAATCAGACATGTATTGCCTGTATTGGCAACATATATATATATATATATATATATAACAGATTCAATAATATATCGACCGTTTGATAGAATAGGTGTGTTCTCTAATCGGGGTTCGGTCAATTTTCCAGGATAAAAAAATCAAACTCTCGTTGCCAACGTTTCGGTTTTATTTAAAACCTTTTCATAGGCAGAAGTAAGAATTTTTAACTAAGAAAATGAAATTTACATTATTTAAAGGAACAACAATGTTAGCCGACAAAACCTTCGACTAGACTGGAAATTTAAATAATGTAAATTTCATTTTCTTAGTAAAAAATTCTTACTTCTGCCTATGAAAAAGGTTTTAAATAAAACCGAAACGTTGGCAACGAGAGTTTGATTTTTTATCCTGGAAAATTGACCGAACCCCGATTAGAGACACATTTATATATATAATAATATATATATATATATATATATATTTCCCTTAAATATTACAACAGACATACATTCATTATTCAGTCAAATAGATAATTATTGTATTTCATTTTAAAAACCACATGTCATTGACAGCCTGTTTATAGTTTACTACTCATAAAAAATAAACTAGAAACATTAATGCTTACTCTATAATTTTTATTGAAATAGATATATCAAAAGAAGAATATATAGGCATTATGACTCTGACTTCTGTTAACTATAATAAATATTATTTGTCGATTTATTAAATAATGATTAGGTATTCTCGTCGATTATTCATTAAATTTCCTCTTTTTAACTTTATCATGATTAAATAATTATTATTTTAATTCGAAAACTCATCATATTTAATTTTTTGATGTTCGAAATAAACAGAAAATGGCGTGATAAATTTTCATAATTATCTGTCAATATTTTCACATTGAAATTACATATACATCTATTTTGCTTAAATTTAGTTTACGATTTTAAATTAGACTATTTTATGTTATGTTTGAAACATATGATTTACGAGTATTTTATGAGATACGGCAATTAAATTAATTAATGTATTGTACAGGATGAACGGTATACAAGACTAGAAGAGCAGAAACAACTTACGTTTATTTCTAACTTACTTCAGTCGTTCGGACGTAACTAAAACGTATGCCGAGAATTCTCTGTATATTGAAGATCCTATTATCAAAATTAATAGATAATTGATTTGATTAATTAGTATTGTTAATATAACTAGTAATATTATGCTAATTATCATGAATCATTAGAATCAGTAGATAGAATATAGAACAAGTAGATAGAATAAAGAATTAGTAGATAGAATATAGAATGAATGATCAAACCACAATATGAAATAGGAAAAAAATACTAAGATCTTTCAACCGTAACAAACGGTCTTCGTCAGAGTCAAAAAAAATGAATTGGCTCTGACGACCACCGCTTGTTACGGTTGAAAAGATCTTAGTCTTGTTTTCCCATTTCATATTGTGGTTTGATCATTGATTGTTATTTCACTTGTTTATGTGAAATCTTTTTATAAAATGAGTAGAAAGAATATAGAATCAGTAGAAAGAATATAGAATTAGTAAAAAAAATAAAGAATCAGAAGATAGAATATAGAACAAGTAGATAGAATAAAGAATCAGTAGATAGAATATAGAACAAGTAGATAGAATAAAGAATCATTAGATAGAATATAGAACAAGTAGATAGAATAAAGAATTAGTAGATAGAATATAGAATGAATGATCAAACCACAATATGAAATGGGAAAAAAAGACTAAGATCTTTCAACCGTAACAAGCGGTCTTCGTCAGAGTGAAAAAAATGAATGGCTCTGATGAGGACCGCTTGTTACAGTTGAAAGATCTTAGTCTTGTTTTCCTATTTCATATTGTGGTTTGATCATCGATTGTTATTTCACGAGTTTATGTGAAATCTTTTTATAAAATGAGTAGAAAGAATATAGAATCAGTAGAAAGAATATAGAATTAGTAAAAAAAATAAAGAATCAGAAGATAGAATATAGAACAAGTAGATAGAATAAAGTTAGTAAACTCAGATTGTAAGCTCAGAAATATTGAAAAATATTTCAATGAATTTTAAATACAGGATGCTTAGGGTGATAAAATATCAATTTATAGTAACTTTATTAATATTAGAGGAAAATAAATTTCTATCGAAATTTATCTACAACTTTTTGGAATTATTTTAAAATAACCCAAGTTTACTTTCAAATAATCTAAATTTAATTTAAAATTAATACGGTTAATCCGCATTACTCAAACTTATAAATAGACTAAATATACTATAAAATAACATAATTTTATGAAAACGTTTGCATGAATTGCTTCCTTCACTGTTGGGATGACAATGTTTTATTTACTTTGTTTTTCAAATTTTCAATTTTTCTTGACAATTTTAAAAAGCCCTTGATTGTATATATATATCCAAGTTAATTTTTCTTGTAATTTCAGTGTATGTCTTTATAAATCATTCATTATATATTTTATTCATTCATTATTCTTTTTAATTCTGAGGTTTATAAATAGCTACAATAAACAGCCGAAATATAAATTCAGATATTAATTAATCAAGGAAGTGAAACGAAAAAAAATAAAAATAGTTGTAGAGCATTTTATTGATAAAATGAAGAAAGGAGAAAATTGATACTAAGTTTTTCATTTAATTATATTATTTTATACTATATTTAGTCTATTAATAAGCTTCAGTAATGTGGATTATCGTATTTATTTTATATCAGCTGTTGATTGAATATAACGTCTTGTGCGTGTTCTCTGAAGTTGAGAATTTGCTGATAAAAGAAGCAAAATTCTATATTTTTATTGAAATAAGATGCTAAGTATATGGAGATAAAAATCTATTGAAATTCTTACATTATTCAATAAATAAAGGACTTTTGGCGCCACGTATTCATTTTAATTATGGAACGTTAAAAAGAAATGTTAGACATTTATAAAATTTAAACTTTAGTAGTAATATAAAGTTCATAGATGACTGTAAATACAAAATCAAACAAAACAATTTTTTATGTAGTTATTTAAGTGAATGTAAGTTATATTCATTATTAGATCGAGACTTTGTAACAACTAATCGAAATTAAAAAATGTATGTCATTTTTCAATGACATACACATATAGCTGGGTTTATGAAACTTACTTACCCGATCCCAAACCAATATATGAGCCCTTATTTTTGAAAGTTGTATACGTCCATTTTTTTATGTATCGAAATAATTAAGAGTTTACATTTCAATTAATTTAAAAATATTGGCAAACGTTAATCTATTCGAGTAATGTTTTTAATGCTATACACCTTTCAAATTTTATTATGGAAAAATAATAATAAATATTTCTTTTTAAAAAAAGAATAAATGATTTCCTTAGCTCAAAATGGACTTATAAAATTTCCAAAAATAACGTATTGCAAAAAATAAAACTGGAATAAATTTAAGTGCATGTTTTTATAGAACATTAGCTTTACTAAAATGGATTTTTAATGTAAAAAGTAATAATGATGCCATTTAAATACTCGAGTAATCAAATTCTAGTTATATTAAAAAAGCGATATGATTAAAAAAGTGTATAATGTAAATAACTTCGTTAAGATAACAACAAAAAAATTATAATTTTGAAATTATTTGTCTTTTACTACTAGTTTAGTGAAGTATTCATGGTAAATAGAGTTCACAGAGCAGTCAAAATAATCAATAATAATTGCAATAAGAAAGTTGTTTTAATTATAACTATTAGAAACGGACTTATTCCACTTTCAAAAAAAAATAATTTTTTGCGGTAACATTTTATAGCAAAACGTTTTTCTTTTACTTTGTGGCAAAATCGTACTCCATTGAATGTATTAAATATGAATAATTAAAAATATGAAGAGAAGATGTCTATATCTTACTAAAATTATAGGTTAACTCATTTTTTTTTTATAAAGTCGACTTATACCATTTCCAAAAAATACCACTTTCTAATATAATATTAGATGAACCGCAACACGAACCACCAATCCAGGTGATATTGCATTGATTACTGGAGGAAGCTTAATTTTCTACCATTACCATAGAAATGGTTGAAGCTAGGTTAGGTTAGGTTGCAGTGGCAGTCCCACAGGGAACACACGTAGGCCAAGCATTGGCCCTTTGTGATACCACACAATGAATATTGATTCCTACAGTGGGAGTCCTAAATTTTGCCTAACTCAAATGTATTTAGAGTAGGGATCTTTAACGAGTACCTGACATCGTACAGGCTCGGGACCGACGGTTTAACGTCCTTCTCCGAGGGACGACGTGCTCAGATTTATTCACGCGTTAATAAATCGAGGGCCAGGTGAGGATTGAACCCAGGTCCTATCAGTTCAGAGGTGAGCACGTAACCACTGAGCTAGCCTGGACCCCTTATGGTTGAAGCTAATGAATGTATCTAATTCCTAATGATTGTTAAATAAACAAAAAAAAATCAACTGGTTGACAAAAAGTTTGATATTATATTTATTTACAGTTAAGTTGAATCCAGATTTTTTTTTTCTTTGAAAATATTCCCCAATACTTTTTTTTGTTTTATTCATAAAAATCCGGTGTAAAGAAATGAAATGTAACTAGGCTTTGAATAAGGACGTCTCTATAGATAATAAACTGCACTAGAGGCTTTGATTTTATACAGCATAGTCTGACAAATACTAATGAGGACAATTGCTGGGTTTTTACCAGCGAGGCTGCCCCCTTCTGATGGCAAATCCTCCAAGAGAGATTTTCTATATCACCACTTTATTCTATTCAATCCTCAATATTTTCTGTTCCTTTAAAATTTCGTTAATGATATTTTTGTATATATATATTTTTTTTTTACAAAAACCATACGAACTGAAAATCAACAAATCAAATTCTTATATGGACCTAGATCGTGGACAGAGGCAGTGAATACATTTTTCATTAGTCATTCATTCTGTGACTGTGAGAAAACAGTTTCTCGTTACTAACACTATTTCCTGTTTTCTTCATCTGGAAAGTAGTTTATGTTATATTTTTGCCGGAGTGTCACAATAAATCTTCGTTGATTTTTTTCATAATCTCTCTCTCTCTCTCTCTCTCTCTCTATATATATATATATATATATATATATATCACTTAGCTTCAGCTACTCAAAGGTACTACTTCTGCCCGATGACGACGACTGTCGAAATATCGTTGTGAGTCTTTTGTGTGTGTCTTTATTTGTTTTTCTCTTTCCTGTGTGAACTATATATATATATATATATATATATATATATATATACACTTGATAAACGGATAGACGATTCAAACTGGACACAATAACAGTTCAAAATTAAGCATAGGTGGCACACAAAGGAAATAAACACACTTAGAAACTCAAATTTTCGGGCAATCCGTCTTCAGGAGAAAAGAGAAAGGGAGACCAAGCACGTTGTAGACACAACAGCTAGTAACCATTAGCGAAATAGTTGTTACTAGCCGTTGCGTCTACAACGTGCTTGGTCTCCCTTTCTCTTTTCTCCTGAAGACGGATTGTCCGAAAATTTGAGTTTGTAAGTGTGTTTCTTTACTTTGTGTGCTACCTATCTTCAATTTTGAACTGTTATATATATATATTGATAAAAGTATCGACCGTGGAATAGAAACAGAACTAAATTTTATCGGGACTCGATCAGTTATATATATATATTTGGAGAACTTATACTTACACCTCAAAAAAAAAATATGCAGTAGCCTACCAAATTTTACTATAGCAAATAGTCAAATTTGGAAAAGAATTTATTAAACTATAAAACGATACAAAAAAAGCGAATTTTTAGAGCAGAATGTATACATTTGTAACGCTTTATATGTTTAACTCAGTATTTGTTATACTGAGTGTAACTTAAATAACCAATTACTAATGTTTATACTATATTAAATAACACATAATAATTTTCGTTACCAGTATGTATAATAGGATAATTACATGCAATTTACTTAACAAATTAAATAAAAATCTGGACTGGCATGCACTCAACTTTACTTAACTACTTTACAGAAATAATATAATTCTTTTATATAACTCATATTTCACTCTTTCCGATATAGCCACGGAGCGTACGAGTCCAATGAGATTCAGGACTTTAATTTCATAATATTAATAACATCTTAGATTGATCAATAATTTGAACCTTTTTAAAACTGATGAAATTATCGTAACCACATGTAAATAAATGATGATTTATATTTTATAATCTATGGATAGGCATATAATAATAAAACCAAAAATTAGTTAGTCGCCAACAAACTTGATGTTCACATATAGTTGTTTACCCTCGAGTTTTGGCCACTCTAGATTTTTTTTTATATTATGGAATTTACATATTTTACAAAAAAAAAACATAAATAACCTTTTCACAGAGATTTTTGCAAAATTTAATTTTTAGTTCATAACTTGAAAAGAATTAAGAAGTCTTGTAGGCTTTGTACAATATATATATAAATACTCAAAAGAAACTGAGGCTCTATATATATATATATATATATATATATATATATATATATATTCACTGATAAAACGAAATACGATCCAAACTGGACACAATACGAGTTCGAGATTAACAAAGAGCAACACACAAAGTAGGGAAACACACTTAGGGTTACTTGCCGTTGCGTCTACAACGTGCTTGGTCTCCCATTATCTTTTCTCCTGAAGACGGATTACCCGAAAATTTGAGTCTTTAAGTGTGTTTTCCTACTTTGTGTGTTGCTCTTTGTTAATCTCGAACTCGTATATATATATATATATATATATATATATATATCAATGATCAAACCACAATAAGAAATGGGAAAACAAGACTAAGATCTTTCAACCGTAACAAGCGATCTTCGTCAGAGTCAAAAACCCAACTAGAGTCAGTCTGAAGACCGCTGCTCCTTAAATTTATTATATCATGAAATAGAATTATATGATATTTCTCTATCTCAAATGTTTTTTTTTATGAATTTGTACGATTTTGATATGAATTACAATATTTAAAACATGTTTTGTTTCTTCTTTTCAATAATTAAAAACAATTCATGGACATATTGTATGGTATAATTAACTTTAATTTGGCTGTCTATTTCTTTATTGCAGTGGTTCAATAACTAAACCCTGTAGGAGCAAGGTTTATATAACTTCTAATATATAATATAAGAAAGCTCATTTAAATATTGTTAATTTATCTCACAATCATTTTAAATCAGCTTTTATGTAAGAGGGTGAAAATAGCGTTATTTTAACTCGTTGGTATGCAAAGCCTACCAGTCCGGGAAGAATTCTTAATTACTGCTCTTCGCAAGCTTTCAACCAAAAAATCATTCTTACCCGAATCTATGCAAAAAAAAAAGTTTTCTAAATGAGTGGTATGTTGTTTATGGAGAGAAAAAAGAGTAAAAAAAGGCTATCAGAACAATGTAACTATACAAAAATATTCAATTGAACGATGCAGGTTTAAATACTTAATGCAACAACAGTGGTATAAATAACGAAATGTAAATATAAGACGAAAAGGTTTTTAAATTTCCATTATTTCAAGCTTTGACGCAAATAAATGAAAAAGCTTTACGAGAATTACTTTCAGTAATTCATGTTTTTTTTTTTGTTAAATAAAAATAAGATAAAAACATTGTGTTTTCAGATCTGAAAGAGGAGATCTCAAACGATTTCGAAGAATTACAAAGTAATGCGATCTTTACGAAATATGTAATATTCATTCCCTATAAGGACAAACAAGATTTAATTCCACTGTATTGGTAGAAAGTAGTTTTAATGAAAACTATCACTTTGATTTTACTGAAGCAAGAATTATAGTTAATGGATAAAACATACAAAAAAGAAAAACGTTGGAAATGCTGCTTATTAATAAAGGTTATCATAAATTTAGCAGAAAACTTTCCACATGTACAACTTTAATAATCGCATTTTGAACATATAGTACTCTTCTTCATTACCGACTTCTCTTTTAAACACGTATTCGAAACGCGTGTTTTAGATTATTAAACTTGTATTTGTGGAGACTATTTCATTAAATGTTTAGCCTAGAATGAGTAAATACCGCATAATAACTGTTGCACTATCTTAGAATAATAAATTCCTGTGTAACAGAAATCATTTGACTAACTTAAATAATAATTATTCAGTTGCTTCAAGTTAATTAGGTTAGTTTTGGTTTGGTTTAAGGTATTTTTTTGTTACTTTATAAGGATTGGTTCCTTCATTTATATCACTGTTTATTGTAGCGTTTTGTCAATACTGAACAGCTTTATTAAAACCAGTTCTTCTTGAACTTATTTATTTTAAAGCCCTAATGGGAAATTCATTACTTGTCAATTACAAAACTTGATACTTTTATAGTTTTCTCACTTTTTAGATCAGAACATTCACTTCTTTAGAATATTTTACGATCTATATGTTAGAAATGTAACACATGACAACTAAATACAGTTGAGTTGGGTAAAAGTCAGAACACCCAATCTAGAATGTTCATTGTGTCGTACCACAAAGTGTCAATGTTCTGCCTATGTGTGTTCTCTTGTGAGACTGCCACTGTAACCTAACCTAACACATGATATTGATATGTTAAAAAGGTTACAAACAATTTGTATGTTTGATACATGTGTAGTTGTTGAGTAGCATCTACTAAAATATGGCATCTGTGTAAAAATGTAACATCTACTTTTTGTAGATGTTAAGCCTAAGAGAAACCGTTTAAAGCAAAAATTGGACTGGTTTGGTTTGAAGCTTAATACTGCTGATTTCTGATAAATATATTTTTACAGTACTACAGACAAAGAGATAAAAGGTTACTATAACATGTACTGATAATGAATATATTAAAATTATAGTAATTATAAGGAATTCAACTTCCAGATTTTGACAAATTCCATGTTTCAAGCCTCAAATTCTTTTTATACATGTATGTTTGTTTGTGTGTGTGTGTGCGTGCGTGCGTGCGTGCGTGTGTGTGTGTGCATAAAGAGTACATTAAAGTTATTAGTAAATAATCATCTTCGTAATGCACAACATGTATCAGAAGGGGAAATCTACAGAGTCAGTTCCAAAAGCTTTCGTTAAACATTCTTTAATGTTTCTATTATATTAAAGGTGTTTTTGATAACACGCCTTCAAATCAAAAGAAACAAAACTAATGTGTAGATGTTTTAATCCAATAACTGTGGAATGGAGTACAAGAATCACATAATTAGTGCGTATATTGTTTGTACTACAATTAAAATTGTGACAACTAAAGGACACGTTCAAGGAGGTGTGATGTCGAACTCGATTGAGATCAGGGGTTGTGCAGAACCTGGAAACATTAAATAACATACGTTGCTAAACACAAGTATATACAGATGATTTTATTAATAGAAGTAAAATACTCAATAGTACTGTCTTGTAGCTTATCCGTCATTCAGTCCAAATCATTGACGAGAAATATCTGGATAAACATCCAGGTAAAACAGTCCATATACCGTTATAATGTAGAACGAAGGAAGGTTTTAGAGTCTTCTTAATTAAAAATACTAAACCATAACTCTCAGAGATTTGCAACAACGCTGGAGTCTCTGTGGACTATAGACTAGACAATGACAGGAAAAGTTATGTAACAGATACATTAACTGACTACCTCAATTTAGTACTAAAGCATGACACAGTGTTACAAACCAATGATCCCAATGATTAAATTGATCCATGAGTAATGTAAATTTTACCAAAAGTTTTACATTACGACTTACTCGATGGGTGCAGTAAAATAAAACCAATGATCAATTGATTCTAAAGAGTTGCATAGTATGTTTACTTACAGTAAAGTTGAGTGCAGGTCACTCTTTATTTTTATTCGATTCTACTCTACGGTTGATAAGTTTACGATGTATACATCTGTGGCTAAACCTTGGTAAGAAATTCCAAAATTGGTAAAATAGATCTGGACTTATATTCGGTTTTATTTGTAGATCTTACTGTGATTTAGATGTTGATTTTTATTTTACTCCTTTCTTTCGATATGTTCTTATATATAAAAATAGATTTTACATAAACACGTGAAATAGCAATCAATGATCAAACCACAATATAAATGGGAAAACAAGACTAAGATCTTTCAACTGTAACAAGCGGTCTTCGTCAGAGTCAAAAACCCAACTGAAACACTAAGATGTAGAAAACATCTAGTGAGGGGTTGAGAAGAGTGGGAGGGAAGAGTTGGGTTTTTGACTCTGACGAAGACCGCTTGTTACGTTTGAAAGATCTTAGTCCTGTTTTCCCATTTCATATTGTGGTTTGATGATTGGTTTTTATATACGAGTATATATATTTAAAAAGATTTCACATAACAACGTCAAATAACAATCAATGATCAAACCACAATAAGAAATGGGAAAACAAGACTAAGATCTTTCAACCGTAACAAGCGGTCTTTGTCAGAGTCAAAAACCCAACTGAAACACTAGATGTAGAAAACAACTAGTGAGGGGTTGAGAAGAGTGGGAGGGAAGAGTTGGGTTTTTGACTCTGACGAAGACCACTTGTTACGTTTGAAAGATCTTAGTCTTGTTTTCCCATTTCATATTGTGGTTTGATAATTGGTTTATTATATATATATAAAAAGATTTCACATAAACATGTGAAATAACAATCAATGATCAAACCACAATAAGAAATGGGAAAACAAGACTAAGATCTTTCAACCATAACAGCGGTCTTCGTCAGAGACAAAAACCCAACTCAGTTGAGTTTGACTCTGACGAAGACCGCTTGTTATGGTTGAAAGATCTTAGTCTTGTTTTCCCATTTCTTATTGTGGTTTGATCATTGATATATATATATATATATATATATATTCACAAGTAACATTATCTGGTTTCAGGATTTCGTGGTGGGGTTATCAGTATTGTGTCGTGGCTCTTTGGAGGAGAAATTACGATGGACGTTCACACTCTATGACTTGAATGGAGATGGAAGAATAACAAAGGAAGAGTTGTTGGAGGTAGTGGCGGCCGTATACAGTCTGATGGGGAAAACGACAGAGCCTCTAGTGGACGAGGCCACGCTACAGGCTAAAGTCGACTCTGTTTTTCAGGTACCATTTACTGTACAACTACCAGTTACTTACGTATATTCAACTTACGTTACTTACGTTACGTATTCAACTGTTTCTAACTATATATATTCTGTTACTAATTTTAAGAATTGTTATATATGTTTATAAACATACGAATTGTTAAACATATTTATAAAATACTTCAGAGGTACGTCCTTGCTGGCGGATGATAAGGAAACAAAAGACTTTTACAATGGTTAGACTGTGGAACTGTCACAACACAAACCGAAAACAAATTCATTATGAGAAAAAATCAGTAATAAAATTATTTGTTTGTTTTTTTATTCTACGTTCGCCAAAAAAAATGAATTAATTGTCAATTAACAAAATATGACCAAACTGTTTGTAACTAAAGAAGAGATATTCAACAAACGCTAGTCAAAATAAAATACTAACAATGAATTGTGAATTACAGGTAGCAAAGAATAATAAGTTTATAGATTACAAACCATAACTACATGAAAAGCAGTAGAAACTAATGAGAGAAAGAAATTAGATATACATGTCTTCATGAAGGAAAGAGGCTGAAAAAACATCTGAAAAAAGATCATCAGATAGCAGGAGGAACATAATAGAAACATTAATAGACTTACTAAGAAACTTTAAGTCAACACATTCACAGATTAGCCCTATATAGGTTAGACTAGAGGTTCCCAAAGTGGGTTCCCCAGAACCCAGGGGTTCATTAACGGACTGTCTGGGGTAAAAACATTTTTCTAAAAATTTTTTTTTGAGGTTATCAATTTATTCCATATTTCTTTTGAAACATGAAACCGAATATGTTTATACCTACATATACCCATAAGTAGAAGTGGTCAAAATTTTATTCATATTTAGGATGAAACACTAGTCAGTTTTTGGAACTATCTGAATCCGGAATTTCCTGCTATTGCAAAAGTAGCACTTCACACATTGCTACCATTTCCCACTACCTACTTATGTGAAACTGCATTTTCCCTTTAAACTGCCATAGAAAGTAAATACCGAAGTAGACTTAATGCTGGGGCTAACTTGAGAATCAAACTCTCAACTATAAAGCGAAAAATTATAAAACAAACTCTCTGTTAAAATTGCTAGAAATTCTGTTTTATGTGTTATGCACTTGTGGAAAATACGAAAATTAAAATCTTTTAGTTTTGAATTTTTATTCGAAAAATATACATTGCAATAATATTACTTTTTTAATTATTTTTAAACATACATACTATGTAAAAAGGTATACGAAAATATTTTTATTATGATTGTATGAAATCATTAGAATCTGGGATTCCTGGCAAAGTTACTGGACCAAAAAGGGTTCTGCGTCGAAAAAAGTTTGAAAAACTCTGGGTTAAACAATGGTCACAATGCAACTTCTGTTAAATCATCAAAACAATAAGCGCTTTGCAGTTGGGTCATGACGTGCAGATTATGTGTGAAAAACGTTTCATCAGATAACAAAGGAAGAAAAATAAATATTATTTGATAACTATCATCTCAGAGGTAACCAGTAATAGTGCTGTGATATAAAAAAAATGAAGGGAGACTCTAGAAACATTTTATAAGTCGTGTAATCAGTCAATATATCTTATCTACTCCGATATCTGCCTCATGATTGCTGCGGGATAACTGCTACAAATCTCTCATACCGGCTAATCCTGCAACAGAACTATGGCCCAACATACCTTGTTCTTTGGGCCTGATAAGAAATATTCGTTTCCAAATAGCCACTGTTATACTCATAAGAGTACAATTCTGCCTGCAATCATGCAATATCTAGAAATGTCTTAATCTATGTTTGTTGCAATCCTAGATGATGATTGCATTATGTTGTTATAGTCGTTGTTTACCAACGCCCATACTTTAAAGGCTTTCACTTTTTTGTGTTGTTCTAAAGGCGAAAATTGTGGCTCATTTATTCTTTTACACCCATTGTAGTAGGTTAGGTTAGATTAGGTTGCAGTGGCAGTCCCACAAGGGAACACACTTAGGCCAAGCATTGGCCCTTTGTGATACCACACAATGAAGATTGATTATACGGTGGGAGTCCTAATTTTGCCTAACTCAAGTGTATTTAGAGTAGGGATCTTTAACGAGTACCTGACATCGTACAGGCTCGGGACCGACATTTTAACGTCCTTCTCCGAGGGACGTCGTGCTCAGATTTATTCACCTCGCGCGTGAATAAATCGAGGGCCAGGTGGGGATCAAACCCCGGTCCTATCAGTTCAGAGGCGAGCACGTAACCACTGAGCTGGCCTGACCCCCACCCATTGTAGTAATGGGCGAGACATATTACCTGTTAATTCTACATTTTTTATACCTAATAGCCCTACATTTCTACATTTTCTACAAGTTCTACATTTTTTAGTCATAAATTTTATACCTAACTCAAGTGTATTTAGTGTAGGGATCTTTAACAAGTAACTGACATCGTAGACTTGGCACCGACCGTTTAAAGTTCTCCCGCGTGAATAAATCGAGGCTCAGGTGGGGATCGAACCCGGGACTTACCAGTTCAGAGGCGAGTACGTTTACCACTGAGCTAACCTGGCCCCCTATTCTGAGATTATATATGTTCACTTTTATTTTACTGAATTCCAATACTTAAACAAGGAGTATGATAAGACTGAAACAATGAACTAAATCCATGGCAATATACATTGGTTTGCGATTTTAAACCTGTTATCGCTACTTTTACCTGCCTTGACTACAAATATGAAGTAGATCCACTGAATATAAATCTTTATTTTACTTTACTTCGACTTGCAAGGCTTTCTCCTTCTGTGATGTGATTGGAGTGATGTCCCTCATTTGTTTAATGCTTGCCGTCGTGAATTCTCAACGGGATCCCCGTAGACCCCTGAGAGTCATCCAAAGAGTTTTCAAAAAGGCTATACAGTTTAACGCGTCTATGAGAAAGTATTTCAATTTTCAGATTTTATTTATGAAAATATTTTATTACACAATTATTATTTTACAGTACGTGCTATAACATGACATTGCAACTACATAAATATACTTAATTGAACAAACTTATTAAAATAATTGATTTTTTAAGATTACATTTACCTTTACGAATATGTTACTTTAGTTCAATAAGCATTAACTATCCCCAAAATTTATTAAAAACAACGAGAAGCAGATTACGTATATCAGAAAGTCGTTTAAGTCTATTCTTAGCAGACATTAAACCTAGTTAAAAAGATTTCACATAAACACGTCAAATAACAATCAATGATCAAACCACAAAGTGAATAGGTTTATCTCAGTTGGGTTTTTGACTCTGACGACGACCGCTTGTTACGGTTGAAAGATCTTAGTCTTTTTCCCCTTTTCATATTGTGGTTTGATCACATATATATATTTGTAAAAGTTGGAAGCAGTCCTTCATTTAAACATATATTATTAAATAACGCCCCATAATTATTGTCCTGATGATAAATGTGGTACATTCGAAACATGTCGACTAGCAATATTGATGATAAGCTCTATAGTTTTAATGAAGAGACGAAGAAGGAATTCCGGAAATTGGAGAAATTTTGTAAGAAACAAATGCAAGCCAAATATGGGGCGTTATTTAACAATATATATATATATATATATATATATAAACAGATTTCCCATAAACACGTAGAATAACAATCAATGATCAAACCACAGTATGAAAGATCTTAGTCTTGTTTTCCCATTTGATATTGTGGTTTGATCATTATACCTAGTATGAAAGTTATCAAAAATCACTACCGTCATTTATTCACAGTTATAAGAATTATATCCCCAGTGGATATTATATATTTATTTTAAATGACTATCATATATAATTATTTTGTATTACTATATAAAATTATAACTATTTTTATTTATTACTAATGATTCAAATACTAATGTTAAAATAATTATTACTTAACTATTCTAACGTAGTGCTATTAGTTATTATGTGGTATTTACTCATTGTGGGGTAGAGAGCTAATGAAATGGTCTCCACATATAAAATTTTAATGTTTATTTAACGCCTAAGGAAGAACATTACAGTAAATGTTATAACATTTACTGATTTGGTTGGAGGAAGAATTTAAAAACTCATCTGAAGAAATGTTGTTGAGTAAAAAGCTAATGAAATGGTCTCCACATATACAAATTTAATGGTATAAACAACGCGTTTCGAACACGTCGTGTTCTTCCTCAGGCATTAACACAATATCACAATTAACACAATATCATCAGAGAGTTATCTATAGTACAAAGTAAATATAGTAGAAAATAAAAATAAAATAAAAGAAGAAAGAGAGTACGAACCTAAGGGCTCAGTCTGTGGTACAACTGACTGGGAATAGTATGGACGTGGGTGAGGGTATGGGGTGTAAATCTGTTTCATATTAGAAGGCAGGTAGATTTCATTGTTATTTTTTTCCCCTAAAGGTTAGGATTAGGAAATATTTACTTTGTACTATAGATATGTCTCTGATGACATTGTATTTTTTAGTCAATGCCTGAGGAAGAACACTACGTGTTCGAAACGCGTTGTTTATACCATTTAATTTTTATATGTGGAGACTTCTCATAACCTTCTTACTCATAACCTTCTTATCGCATAACCTTCTTACCCTACAATTACTTAACTATATTTCTTTTTAAAAAAATAATAACATTTTTACATTGTATGTGTTTTGCATTTTTGTGTTTTGGACAAATTGTCCAGCAATTATTATTAAATGATTCCCCCTTTTGATTATATTATATATATTTTTAATTCAATCTTGACGTCTTAGAATTAGAGTTGGTAATTAATAAATAAGAGAGTTGGTAGTAATGAATAATAAGTGACTTGGTTTCAGAAATTAGACAAGAACGGCGACGGATTCGTGACTCTGGAGGAGTTTTTGGAATGCTGTCTGGAGGACGAGGCGATAGCCGCCTCCATGTCTGTCCTCGACACAGCCATGTGACATCCGACCCAGGGAGTCAGGCCCCAGACCTGGACTTAGCTCCTTCACCGCCCTCCCATCCTGCCCAAACCCAAATCTTGGCTTCTCTTCATAAATAATCTCCTTTATGTAAATTCTTTTCAATTAGAAAATTAAATTCAAGTAAAGTATGTTCCATTATTTACAAAAAAAAAATATAAAATACTATCAGGTATCAGTTTTAACTAAACTACATTTTATGTAACACCCAATTGGAAATTAACATAATTTCGTTAAATAATTCACGTTAAACAGCACTGATAAAATTTGCTCTTGTATCAATAAAACCTTTCCTATTGAGAAAACGAGACTGGCATTCATGAAATTCAGTTTTTTGTCGTTATAACGTTTTTATAAAAAAAAAACAGAGGCTGACTTCAAATTCTAGAGTGTTTGAAAATTTGCTTGCATAGCCATTCCACATTTTTATTCTTCAGGATATTAATAGTAGATTGACTGATAAGGCAAATGAATCTCAGGTCAGAAGAATCTTTATGCCATTCCTTACTGTACTGATTCGTTCTCGGTTGTTTTTTAATACAGTTCTCTACTCATTTTGATACCCTGTCTAAA